>PVIR01007586.1:0-55394 GCA_004026965.1 Petromus typicus | reverse complement strand
AAATCTCACTATTTTTATCTCACCTCTTCTATGTTCCCATCATTCTCTTTGTGTGCTTTTGAATATACATATCTATATAGATATATAGATATATATAATTCCACTTCTTCTCCGTTGGCTTACCAGCTGCTCCCATTCCTTTACCAGATACCATAAAGATTAAAACCTGGACTATTGGGGCCGGGGAGTTAGCTCAGTGGTTCTGGCGCCCGTCTCGCAAGGGCAAGGACCCGGGTTCGATTCCCCGGTAACCACATAACAATACTGGGTGTGGAGATCCACACCCAGCAGCAGCCAGTACCACAAACCACAGTGCCGGGTGTGGTGGCTCACGCCTGTAATCCCAGCACTCAGGAGGCAGAGGCAGGAGGATTGTGATGTGAGTTTGAGACAGCTCAGGGCCAGCCTGAACCACAAAGCCAGACCCTGTCTCCAAAAACCTAAAAAAAAAAAAAAAAACCTGGACTATTAACTTATTAATTCTAACACAAATTTTTCCACTTCCCAGACAGTATCAGAACCTTTAAATACTGCTTTTCCTATATTTGCATATGTTTCACTTATAGATCAAATCCTGAAAAATATTGATTTTTACATTATCAATATTTTTTTTAGGTTTATCTACATATTGTTTCCACTTCCAGCATTTTTAGGCTTCCACTTGACATATATCACTTTCCTAAAGAAAAAAAAATATGTATCTCTTTTAGTATGAGTCTCTTGATTAGTTCTCACAATTTTCTTTATTTGAAAATATTTCAACTTCATATAACTTCAGTGGCTAGTCTTTTAGCTGTCATTGTCTGTGTGTGTGTGTGTGTGTAGCTGCTTTGATCACTCTCTTTCCATTTCAGCAATTTTACTATGATATGTCTGGGTATAGTTTTCTTTGTATTTATCCTGATTATTCCTGAGTCGATAGAATAAAATCTTTAATCACCTTGTAGAAATTCCCAGGCACTATTCCTTCTGTCCCCATCTTTCATTTTCCCCTCAGTATGGGATTTTTATCATGAACACATTAGACATTTTCCCATAGTCATCTCTCTCTCAATCTCTATTTTCTATGCTTTTTTTCCACTCTAAGTGCGGTTTTTTTTCTCTGATCTATTTTGCAGATGTTATGTCCGACTTAGTGTTAAGCCTACTGGTTGTATTATTCATTTCAATTATTATAACTTTCAATTCTGGCACTAACATGTAATTTTGAAGAAATAAATTCCAGGTTGCTAATGAAATTTGTAATTATTTTATATCTACATTTAATAATAGCAATATATAGATCATTAAGTGGGTTTTTTAAATTATTATTTCACACAAAGCTCTGGAAATTTTATTTCTTCAAAGGTTTTTACATTCTGGCAAGCAATTAAACTAGGAACTACTGACTTTAATACAATAAACGACTAAGCAAGTTTAATGTGGATTTCAGGATTTTCTCCTTAATTTTTAGTCCAAGGAAAAATCCTTTTGAGGGTCTTATGTAAAAGCCTCGAGTTTGTAGAAAGTCCCTTCAGCTTTAGCACTGACTGGATCCCGGTTTCACCCCCAGCTCCATGAGAATAATTGTTTGCTTTTCAGCTTCACAAAGATACTTTCAGGGTGTCTTTTTTTAGAGTTTACTAGAAAAGCATATTTAATATAAAAATATAAAATATATATAATATATTGTGATATAAAAGAAGTTGATATGACAGAGGATTTACAAGCTAGGCTTAAGTGCAGTCAGGTGTTTAAGGATGTGAAAGGCGCATCAGCGCAGGCAGAGCTGGATGATCCAATCAAAGGCTGAAGATCTGGAGCTCATTGCAAAGTCCTGTGCAAGTCCAAGTCAGGAAGCTGAAGGGTCTGCATTGGAAACCCAAAGAATCTTGGATGAAAAGTGGAAAAGCCTGTGCTAGAAACCTAGAGATAGATGTTCAAAGATGAGAGTGAAGACCGGAGCTCCTCCAAAGAAAGTGAAGCAAGATTTCCTGCCTTCCCTTTTTATTCCAACCAGACTACAAGCCTGCCTACTGGGTGGCATCACCCACACCCAAGGTGGGTCCTCTCTCTTAGTAAGTCCATGATCTAGACACACCCAGAACAAGTCAATCAGCTAGGTATTTCTTACTCAAACTGACACAACAGTGAACCATCATACTTCTCTCAGCTGCCTGTACTCTTACAGCTTGGAGAATGGAAACATGTTCTCAAAGCCTAGGATTTCTAAGAAGTCCTACTCAGTGTCTCACCTTTCCACCCAGGACAGGTGTAAAGCAGGGAGTGTTCTGAGGGACAGAGCAGCTCAGGAATGTCAGACTTCATTCATACACTTTCCTTTTTGGGAGGGATCTTAGCCTCTTAATTTATGGCTAGGTTGGAAGCTCCCAAATCTTTTTTTTAATTTAAATCTTTATTGGTACATTATGAATACACACCATCATTGCATTCAACATAGAATTTGTACCAGAATATGAAATGACTTGATTCTCATTTTTCCCTTTCCCCCTCCCCCCGGCCCTGCAACCCCCGTCCCCTGTATACATAAAATTTGTCTCCTTTTTTATTACTGTCATATTCTTTTTCCCCTCGTTATTTACCCCTACACCCTCTTTCCTTTTAAATAGTTTCTATATCACAATATCAACTATACATACTAGAACTCATTTACAATTTCATTTTCTCATCCCAAATCTTTTTAAATAGACTGTTGTTACTTTACTCCTTTGAGCTTGTTTTAATAATTCTAGGAATAAGACATTACACCTTACCGAAAAGGTGCAGTAAAGACTGTCAGCAAAGTACAGCTTCTCTGGGACCTGGGATTCAGACACGCAGAAAACAAAAACTTCATGAGGTAGAAAAAGAAGCAGATCTCTGGGAATTGGAGGAATATTACAAACTACAGAGAAGTTGGAGAAATGGAGCAGAATACAGAGAAAAGAATAAAGCAGTTTAGAAAGGTTGCACTAGCCCCCACAGAGGAGTATCGGGTCCTGTTCTTGAGGGCTACTCATCTGGCATCGAAACACGGGCGGGGGTCATCACGAGGAGACGAAATGGTGGAGAAGCCTTTATTGCCAGCACTCTCAGCACTTGTATACAGCCCCATTTCCTCGTTTTCAACCGCCCCAAACCAGCCCCATAGGGGGTAGTCTCTGTCTATTTGTTTTCCTTTAATCACTGTGGCTCGGAGGGGCCTGCTGTTTACGTGCTGCCTTGCACTTCCTTGATGGAGCCAGGCCAGCGTTGTTTAGCCTCAGGGGACCCCACAGAGGAGGACCTATCTCTGCTAACACAAGGTAAGCCAGAAGGCTGCAGCTTCAGGAAGAAATAACAAAAACAGCCCATGATTGTTGTAAACTGCAAATATAGTAGGAGGAGGTTTTACTTGGAAAATTACTCCTCTTACATGGCAGGCTAGAGATGGAGAAAAAAATCCAGTACTTCACTCCCATATTTCAGAGTATTGAATCATGAGACATTTTAGAAATGTATTAAGACTGAACTATAAAACAACCAAACCTTGGCATTTCTAAGGTCACCCAACCACAGTGACTGGGTGGCAGATGGCCACAGGAGACAGAGTAGGTGGACCAAATGTGGACATCCTGAGAAATGTAATCTCAGGCTTGGAAGGCCACGGGGGTACTACACTCTGAGCTGGGAAGCCAAGCCTTTTGTGTGTGGCTTCGGAGAGGCGCTGGATAAGAAAGTGTTGGCTGTCAGTCCAGCAGACTGAACACTTGGCCCACTGTGCAGAGTCAACACAGAGCTCAGGGGTCCGCCTGCTGTTCCCATCCGGCAATGTCATCAAGGATTAACCCAGGCTTCATGGTTCCAACAGCCTGGCATGGATGCACAGAGAGACCTGAGAAGCAGAGCTCTCTCCTCCCAAGCCCATCGGTCATAAAGGTAGGTGGAGAAAGCCATGACTCGGAAGGCACAGAAGCACACGGGAAGTGGGAATGGCTGCAGTGAACACAACTTTAGTGGGACACCATGGACAGATAATGCTTATGGGGGAAGGGAAGGAAGGATTTGATATTCACAAACAAAAACATTAGTGTAGAAACAAAACACATCTTAGTTGTGAATCATTATCGCTGCCCTGTATCTGTTAGATTTCAACACTGCAGAGTTGAGGAAGAAACTATCCATTCCAGGGCCAGGGGTTTAGCTCAGTGGTTCCAGCGCCTGTCTTGCAAGTGCAACGGCCCAGGTTCGATCCCCAGTAACCACATACCATCCCGGGTGTGGAGACTCACACCCAGCAGCAACCAGTACCACGTACCACAGTGCCAGACATGGTGGCTCACACCTGTCATTCCAGCACTTGGGAGGCAGAGGCAGGAGGATTGCTGTGATGTGAGTTGGAGGCTGAGCTCAGGGCCAGCCTGAACTACAAAGCGAGACCCTGTCTCAAAAAAAAAAAAAAAGAAAAGTAAAGAAAAAAGAAACTATCCATTCCAAAACACAAAGGATTCATTTGTGAATGGATACAAAGGATACATTATCTTATAGGATTCATTTCTCTCTTTTGTTATTGGTTTTTGAGGGCTTTCTATTTTTTCTTTATTTTGCTGTTTTTCTTATTTGTTCTTTGATGTCATTTTATCTAATTCCATTAAGATGTCATTTTATCTAATTTCATTAATAAAATATTTTAGCTCACCTTCCTCTCCTCACTTTGTCCTCATTTTTCAATTTTTAATTCTTACATTTTTCTGTTCCCCACCTGTTCCATCTCTAGCAGTACAAGTTTTACTAATCTTCAGTTGATTCTATATCATTATTGTTGAATTCATTTCTATTCTTATTTTTAAAGGAGGTATAGTTGGTGCATTTAGTAAATATTTACTGTACATCAATATATGATTTATCTTTGTGTCTGCTGTTGCAATTACAAATCTCCCTTCTATTGTGAAGGGCAGTATAGTGGTAACTTCTTCTGTTACTTATGACTAAATATCCAGTCTGTCTTTGATGTTATTTTTGTTGCTGATTAAATTGTTATTGCTAGGGTGTCATAGTTGTTGCTATTAATGGGTTTTTATTATGCACTAATATCGAGTTTGTCTTTGTCTCATTAACAACACTGGAGTTCATTTCTGGACAACTAGATGCTGAGACAATTATACTGCACTGTTCTCCCCAAATGAATGGAGATGGCCAGGTATTGGGACAGCAGCAGAGACCTCTATCTCACCAAGTCCAGAGCACCTCACTGGAAAGCAGACAGTAACCAAAAAGCTCTTTATTCTAGCAACAAAGTCATTCTGTTATAATTAACTTTCAACCCTCAGCATATGGACACCCACAAATCATGGATGGGTACACAGGTGTGCACACTCTCACGGGCACACACACTGGAAGTGTTTTTAAAAGCCAACAACATGCCTTCCCCAACCCAGATTCTCATCACTCTGAAAGCTGATCCATGGACAATTTATAGAGAGGAAATAAAGAAACCAAACTTAGAATTATACAAAATAAAGAGGAAACAAACAAAACCGAAGTGATTACTGTGAGGTGAACTCAAACATAATATAACTAAACAGGCAGCAAACTTAATAAATCATATGCTTGGTGAGTTTACAGAAGATGCTGATAATATAAACAAACATTCAGCAAATAATTAAGAGTGCTACAGCACCTATAATAAAACTGAAATGAAAAGTTATCAAATAAAAATCTAGGAGACAAAAATTCTATTTAAAGTATTTGCAGGAGAAAAGGCTCATCTGAGAACCAAGTGTCAGAACGAGAAGACAAATCTAAAGCAGGTGACCACAGACCCAGACATATCTTAAAAACAACAAAAGAACATGGAAAGTAGATCCAACAGCTGCTAGATGCCATGGAGAAGACTAATCTAGGCTCAGAGATTTTAGGTGTTTTAATATAGCATCTACATATAGCAGTCATCATTAATCTTTTGATGGCAGTGCATTTTTACTTTAATTATGAAATAATCTCATTGAGCTTGTTAGCTTAGATCCATCAATATTTATCATGTTAGAAATTACAGATATAATTCTAAAAAATATTTTCATATATTAAATTATATGTTAATTTAAAATGCCAGTAAATCTATTACCAATGAACCAAATTCTGGAAAAACATCCATTTCCCATTTTTACAAACCTGGTGAGAAGGTGGCATTGTTTTATATTTGTAGCCCTGTTTACTATTGAGCATCCTAGACGAGGATGGAATTCTGTTGCCTGCTTCTGCATCAGCTTGTCACCGTGTCCTGCCTCCGCTACTGCACATGAAGAGAACTCAGCTTTATACGGATATGTACTTGAAAACTGGAAGAAGATTTCAATATTCTTTTGTAATAATTGCACATTTTCTTCTTTGGTACTACACCTAAACTTAAAATGTAGTACAGACACAGATTTCCCAAAACTTGAATTTTTTTATTAGCAACAAATAATGTCTATTTTAATTTTCAAAGATTCTCAACATTAAAACCTTCTGATTTCCTATTTCCAAAACAGTATCTACAAAAAAGTAAGTATACAAAACAACAGTCACTAGATGTCCTTTCAAGTTAAAAATGATCCTGTGTGAAAACAGGGATTAGATCAGTTTATAGAACAACCCCTCAAATGTTTTAGTGTCCAACAGAAATGTTAGTCACCCAGAATACTCAAACATATGTTCTTCAGCATCAAAAGTTACTTTTCAAAAATATTAGTGAACTAAAATCTACACACCACATAATTTAAAATGTAAGGTTCAATAGATTTTAGGACACTGACAGAGTTGTACAGTTACAACCACAGTCAAACTTAGGACATTTTCTTTTTTGTTTTCCAAAATAAGGACACTGCCCATTAGCTAACATCTCCCATCCCTTCCTACCTAAACCCAGGTAATCACTGAGCTACTCTCTTTCTTCAGAGATAAGTTAACACTTTTTATGCCTCACTAAAAACATTCTTAAATCAATTTGGTATACATATGCATATTCCTACAGATAAGTGATAAATTCTCATTATTCATGGAGGCTTATTTGTAAATCTCTCTATTCCAAGGTTTCTGTAACCCCAAACGATGATTGTACTTTGGCACTCGCACCACACAGTGCTGAAACACCTACACTCTGACACTGTATTTTCCCAGGTGAGGTAAAGTGAGATCCGGACACTTTATTTCAAATCCTACCATGTACCGAAGGAACGATTTTCAAGCCTCTTTAGTGCCATGCTTTGGTACTTTTATGACTTTTGTGAATTATTTTGCTGTGTAAATTTGCCTCTACACGCAGCACTGAATTACTGTTTCATGTTCCTAGACAAAAAGATTATGATATGTGTTAAAGAAAACGTATACAGGATAAGCTGACGTTAGTCTTAGCAACTATAATGCTTTGACCAGTTCACGATGCATAAATCAACAATTCATTTTAAATAAGGCGTCTTTAAGCAGAAACATACATCAAACAAGGCCATACTTTGAATGACTGATGAAAACTTGACCAGAAGTTCACAGGATTCTATTCTGGCATTTCCCTAAGAGCTGTGGTTCAGTATTCACTAATTCAGGACTTGTGGTGAGTTCCTAGAATATAACTGCTAAAAAAAATGAGCATAGATTATGCACCCACATACATTCACATGTATGTGCCTAAGGCTGTATACGTAGATCATCGTGTGTGGAGGTACGTAATCAGTGATTACTAACAGGAATTTAGCTCTCCTGCTTTGACTTCTCCTCAAACACTGGCAGTTTAATCTACCGTTGCTCTGGCATGATCAGCACCAATGTCACACGCTAGGAAATAGCATCTCAAAATTACTCACGTCTGAAATACTCTGGATGTCCTCCAGGGGTATGAAATAGTTTTTACTGTTTCACATACCAAAGTATTTAATTTCTGCTTTGAATTATATCTGGTTTTTGTGTAAATGTCATTATGTTTTTGTGTTATACATTCATGGAAGTAGTGTTTCTAAATTTTTTTTAGTGATGCCTCCTCAAGACTTTAATAAGCTACAAATATATAGACAGAAGCCAAAGTCAGGCCTTATTTTTCATTTCTTGGTCATGTTTAGTAAATCCCTACATTTTGTTAATATCCTTAATTAACTGCCTTTATATTATCTCTAAATTAACTCCATCAAGATAGAAATTAAGTATCTTATAACTTATCCATTGTAGAATAGCGTATTATTCAGAGCATGACTCAAGGGAGTTATAAATAGAAGAGATAAACTTGGCTTGAGATGCTGCCAAATTAAAAGGAAAGAGATTTTTTACATTTTTAAATTACAGATTTTTTTTTTTTTTTAGGGTTTTTTGAGACAGGGTCTTGCTTTGTGGTTCAGGCTGGCCCTCAGCTCAGCCTCCAACTCACATCACAGCAATCCTCCTGCCTCTGCCTCCGAGTGCTGGGATTACAGGCGTGAGCCACCACGCCCGGCACTGTGGTATGTTCTACTGGTTGCTGCTAGGCGTGAGTCTCCATGCCCAGTATGGTATGTGGTTACTGGGGAATTGAACCCAGGTCCTTGCACTTGCAAGACAGGCACCAGAACTACTGAACTAACTCCCCGGTCCTAAATTACAGATATTATAGACTACATGGAGGAATATACAAATGCATTACTTATAATATTACTTGCATGTCTAAAATGTAATGTGATAGGAAAGAAAGAAAATGACTACAATTACATTGAAAGAAAAAAAGATGAGTGGGTAAGGCGAGATAAATTTGAAATGAAGACTAAAAGTGAATAAAGATGGATAAACGATGAACTGGTGCATGCCGGGAAGGAAATTCACCTAGAATTCCTTCCTGCAATGAGTCCTATGACTCCAGCCTGATGAAGACTCTTCTTTCGCCTCCTTTCTCATGTTTTGGCCACACTCTAAGGTTAGTAAAGATAAGATTCCTATCTTCACAGAGATGATGTTACCAAAAAAAAAAAAAAGACTAATTTAATAAAGTCCTTCTTAGGGCCCACTGTGTGGTCTGAAAAACCCAGACTGTAGAAAAAGAACACATGACGTGGAGGGAAATGGAAGTTTTCTCTGTTAATTCTACTACAGTTACCACAGTGCAGGTAGTAAAGGGATTTTCTCTTTTCTCTGGGTATAACAAGAGAAGACAGGAAGAGCAGGGTATAATTTGGCCTTGTCTCTTAAGCATAGTTTCAGAGTTTTTGACCATGACCATGGGAATAAAACTGGTCAGCACATAGTGTTGAGTCTGGAATGCGTCAAGGACCAGTGTGAGGTGACACTACACAGACATCAGTGTTTCCTCTGAGTATTTTATAAGTCCCTTCAGCTATTCTCTGTAAATGCCTGCCTCATAGTTAAGAGGAAGTTAGGAGGGTCTCAGCCCACAGTGGGGGGTGGGAGAGCGGTCACCCACTTCTGAGGCTGAGGGGCAGCAGAAGCAGGGCACAGGGCAGGGGAGCAGAGAGCCAGCTGTCCTGGGAATACCGTCAGGATCGCCTGCAGCAGAAAGGGCAGGGAGGGCTGAAGCCGCCATGAGGAAATCTGAAGACTCACGACTGAGACAACAGAGGGAAAGAGAAAGGCACCTTCCAGAAGAAAAGGATTTCAGCCACAAAGCCAGCCAGTAATCATGCAGCACCCAAGCTCCCAACCTCCTGGACATCTCTAGGATCAGCAGGCTACAAGAAGGGTGGGCACTACATTTTGTGTTTCTTACAAATTATCTTTTAATTGTGGTTTTACTGAGTTTTCTCTAGACATAGGAAAAGATGCAGGAAATTCTAGTTTTTCATTTGTTAAAAAATAACTCCCTTGTTTGGTTTGCTATTGTATTGTGTTTCAGAACTTGACTTACAGGATGCTTTCCTTTAATATTTTGGTTCTGTTCTTTCTCTATTTATTTTGTTAAAAACAAGATCAGGTTAGCCCAATAGGAAAACCTACAACCATGTATGCAATGGTATCTTTATTTCTCCAATTTTAAAACTGGTTAACAGCCCTTATCAGCAAATAAAACCTCCTACAGTAGACAAAGTGATTGAAAAAGCCATAAAACATAAAAAAAAAAAGCTGGATGAAGTTAAAAAAAAATTCAGCACTAAGTCTACATTGATCTACACAGTAAACAAAAACTTAATGTGTTTATTGGCCATCTTCTGATTATAAGTCATTATTATTACACTGTTTTCACATCTACTTGTACCTTCTTAGTTTGGACATTTCAGTAAAACATTCAAATAGAGGCTGTTTTAAAGATAAAGAGGCAAAATTGTATTCAGACTCTAAACTTATAAAAGCTCTAAGTTTTTGAGTGCTCACTTGGGATTACACCATACACATAAACAAGTGGAATCCTAAAAGCTAAACTTTGGTTTTATAAAATATGTATCTATATTTTGTTCAGTAAAGAAAGAAAGCTATATTATCTAGAATACTCTTCCAGGTTAAAACTCGTGAAAAAATAAGTTCTACTAATAAAATAAGGCCAACAGCTCATCCCTGTAAAGTAATTCCATATTAAACTGCACGTCTGGGCCCATAAGCAGTAAGACTGAAGTAATTAGAATCATTCACTCTTAAAGAGAAAACCTGAGATCACAATTTTTACTCATCAAAGACTGTGAAATTGGAAAAGAGTTTATACTTAATCTATGTGAGCCTGCAAGACACAATTTATATACTATTGTGGAAAAAAAACCTATATGGAGAAAATATGAGTAAAAACAATTGAGAACATTAGCAGTAAAAAAACACAAAAATTTATCCACTATTGGAATGGAATACAGCAAGAATCAATGAAGGTCCTCTTTGGAAAGCTTCAAACTTAAGCTACTAGGTTATTTCTCAGGCCGCTCAAACACGGGGCTAGCAATGTAGCTCAAAACTACAGCAAGCGCTCAGCATCGGCACGGCCCACACTGCAGTCATTAGCACCAAACCCAAAAGGAATTTTAGGCTTATTGTATACATCTTAGCAGTAGATTCCTTTACTGAAAATGAAATCCGAATTTGTCTCATAAATATGATGGAAACCACAAAAGTAGAACCTTTCCACTGATCCTCCAAGCACTATTCCAATAAATAAAGCACAGATTTTTAAAAATACGTTCTTAAAAACAGGAAACATGTAACATGCCAAGCTTCCAGTTATTCCTAAAAAGGGAAATGAACATTCTTAAGCCATGTGTGATTTTTTTAGGGCTCCTATCGGAGAAAATAAAATCAAGTGGAAAACAAGATGGAACAAGCTGACGCTCACTTGGGTGGAAAAGACAGAATTGCCACTAGAGAAAAAGACAGAATTTTAGCCACAAAGTACTTACCAGAGAGCTGAGCTGCCGCACATCAAAGCACAGGTTGTAGGAGACCAAAAAGGAAGGCGCCCAAGACGACTCAAGATTACAAGTGGCAGTAGTGGAGGTGGTTGCCGTCCTAGCGGTCGTGGTGTGTGTGGGTGTGTGCGTGCGTGTGTGCGTGCGTGCCTGTGTGCGTGCGTGCCTGTGTGCGTGCGTGCGAAGGAGAGGCTAGGGCGTGGGAGCCCAGGTAATTGGCCTCCTCTGTGAGCGCAAGGAGAAAGGCTGCACTCAGGGATGATGCATATTAGGGAAAAGTTAAGATAGCTGGGTTAAGTTGTTTGCCAGAGAATGTGTGTAATGGTTAATGGAAAGCGGATGAACCTATGTTGCTTGATTGCTTGTGCCTGTGTTTGGATGAATAAAGGCCAGCTGGGTGCTGCACTGGCTACTAGGGGCTAGTATCCCCCGGCTGTCCTCATGTTAAATTGATTCTGGCCAAGGATGTCGTTCAGTGGCACAGTGTCTGCCTGACAAGCTTAAGTCCCTAAGTTTGATTCCTGGTTTAAAAAAAAAAATTGACTCTCTCCATAATTCATCCTCCTTGGCCCCTGGGTTGGGGCAAACAAAGCAGCAGGTCTAGGTCCCCCATAAGTGGCACCTGGATGGGGAAAGTTCAGAGATGTGGGCTGGCTCCCACGATGGCACCTGTGGCCAAAGGTACTCTCAGACCTGGCCAGGTGGGTCGGCTACACTGACAGGGAGTGCGGGCGGGGGGAGGTTTGGACTTGAGGCAAAGGCCCTTGGTTTAATCCCTAGTGCCACAAACCAAAAACAACCCACTACTCAGCAATAAAAAAGGAACATAACATTTCTATGCTAAGTGTGGCTGAATCTCAATAATGTGCTTACTAAAAGAACAATGACACAAAAGAATCTAGATTTCCTGGGGTTGTAATAATTACCAATTTTGTGGTAAGATTTGAATTATGGAGCTGCATGGAATTGGTTAAAATGGAAACGTTACCCTCAGCATTTGTGAATCATATTACAAATGTTTAGTATATATTCTTTTGTATAAGTCTTATTTCAGGAAGCATAGTTTTTATTTCTGAGCTTCTGCGACTATGAGGATAGCACAGTGTGTTCATTTCTTTGCTGAGTAGTGTCACACTGTATGCCTACTACTATAAATTTGTTTATCCATTCAACTACTGATGGGCACCTGGCTGTTAGCAGTTTTAGTATATAAAATGTATCTCCACACAAGGAAATAAATATGACTCTCTAGTAAGTGTGTGCATAGAAAGTATTCAGGGGAACCTACACCAGCAATGTTTGCAACTCTGAATTCATCAAAAAATAAGATGGAATAAGAGCTAGAGACAGGGCTAAAGAACATAAGTATATGATAGGGCAAAAATAATAAAATCTTCATGGCGGAATCTGTAGTGCATAAAATTTCTTTAATTTTCCTATATGTTTTCATTTTTTTCTCATAGTGCTGGAGCAAGTGAGATATGCATCCTTCCATGACACAGAAAGTCACAAGCAATAGGATGTGGAGAAAAAAAAAAAAGAACTGCAGATACAAACTTATCACTATGTTAGATTTCTGGGCAGATAGCATTGGTCATTACTACTTCTGAGGAACAGTAAAAGATGTTGGCAGTAGAAGGGAAGTTTCTAAAGGGGCGAATAGCAATTCTGTCAAACATAAAATCACAAAGCAGAGAAAGCAATGACTCCCAATGGCCAAAAGCAAGGTCATTGTTGAATGTAAAGATACGGGTGTTGAAACACAGAGCAAGCGTGTTGCAACTGCCCTGCGCAACTCAAACGGGAACACTTTCCTCAATTCAACCTGTCAGGACACTGAGAGGAATACACATTCTTTGCATTAAAATTAATTCTCTGCTGGGATCTGGAGTACAATGAGACCATGAGAAAGAAATATCCGTAGTACCTCCAAAAAGAGTGAAAACTCAGACTCCCGGATATGTACGGTGGTGGTTTGTGATGTGGTAGGTTAGAACGGAGAGCTGTGGAAAGCCTGCCCAGTCAACGGAGCCTTCTCTGAGGACTCCACCGGGCCCCTGGGCCGTACTTCTTCCACTTAGCTCCAGACGTCTAGCTATGGCTAAATGCTTGAGACCACATGTCTGGATCACCCCTTTTATTTAAGACAAGAAAGTAGAACAGGTAATTCAGTATTTTGATTTAAAACACAAGAATTTCACACCTCATTCCTTATCAGCAGCTTCTTAGTTGCTCACCAGTAATAAACAGTCAAGATAAGAATGTGGCAGTGTGTATTTGTTCATTCCATTAATATTTGTGTGTGTTTATGCCAGGCCATACACCTGTGCTCAGTTCATGGGAAAGGTCAGAATATATATATATCTACCAGAAAGCTGTGCCCTTTTTGAAGAATAAGAACACCAGGTAGAAATGCATTAGAGGTAGAGGAGTGAAGGAAGAACTCTGGTGGGCAAAGTGCAGAAGGAAATGAGGGAACAGCTGCTTGGGAAAGAACATGATAGACAGAGTGAACCAAATGTGCAAAGGAACAATACTACCAACAAACCAGTCCTGAATGGCCAGAGACAGCACCGCACAGAAAGCAGAGGCACCCTTAAGAGGTGAGTGAGGCGCACCCCACAGGCTGAGCGCCTGCTCTGGGCCCTGAACACTTCACTGATCTTCAGAAAACCCCTCCTCACATGTCATCAAAGCCCCAAGGCAATTTATTATTGGAAAATAATTTGGAAGTAAAATGTTATATTTTGGAAGTGCAATGTATTTTTTTTTCCATTTTGTTCAACCCTATTTCACCTGCCAGGTTTGATACAAAATCCGTTGCATAAGCACATTACTTCTTGATTTGATACATAGTAACCAGGGGCTGCAAAAAAAAAATAAATAAAAATAAAAATAATAAAATAAGGGAGTCTAAATGAAATAAGAGGCATTAGGGCTATAAACAAAATTTAGAATCTAAACTTAGGACCAGGATTAACCAAAACACGTAACTTTTCAACTGTTGCTTCTGCAAGAAAATGGCAGATTGGGCCGGAGAGTTAGCTCAGTGGTTCCGGCGCCTGTCTTGCAAGCGCAAGGACCCGGGTTCGATTCCCCGGTAACCACATAACAATACTGGGTGTGGAGACCCACACCCAGCAGCAACCAGTACCACATACCACACTGCCGGGCGTGGTGGCTCATGCCTGTAATCCCAGCACTCGGGAGGCAGAGGCAGGAGGATTGTGATGTGAGTTTGAGGCTGAGCTGAGGGCCAGCCTAAACCACAAAGCGAGACCCTGTCTCAAAAAACCTAAAAAAAAAAAAAAGAAAATGGCAGATTAATAGAGCAGAACTGATAGTCAAGGAAAGCACCTCTCCCTCTCTTTCCCTCTCTCTCCCTCAGGCTCTCTCTCTCTGTGTCTCTCTCTCTCTCTCTCTCTCTTACACACACACACACACACACACACACACACACATGATTTTTTACAAAGGCAGCATTTGAAAGCAATAAAATAAAATGTGGATTCTTCAACAAATGGTATTAGGATAACTTGCCAGAACTTATGGGGGAAAATGAAGATTAACCACCAAATAAATTCCAGTTAATCAATGAAAAAAATAAAAATTATAAAGTCCAAGAAAGCATCAACACACACACATGCACATACACACACACAGGACTAAGTAAAACTGATAATCAAAAACTTCAAAGGAAAAAATTAATTACTGGGGGCCGGGGAGTTAGCTCAGTGGTTCCGGCGCCTGTCTCGCAAGCGCAAGAACCCGGGTTCAATTCCCCGGTAACCACATAACAATACTGGGTGTGGAGACCCACACCCAGCAGCAACCAATACCATATACCACAGTGCCGGGCGTGGTGGCTCACGCCTGCGATCCCAGCACTCGGGAGGCAGAGGCAGGAGGATTGCTGTGATGTGAGTTGGAGGCTGAGCTGAGGGCCAGCCTGAACCACAAAGTGAGACCCTGTCTCCAAAAACCTAAAAAAAAAAAATAAAAAAAAAAAAATTAATTACTAACTACATAAAAAACTTCACATCCGTAAAGCAGTAAAGAGACAAATATGATAGGCAAATATAACAGAAAACAAATGCCTCAATTCATAAAAAATTTGGACAAATTAATTTTGGAAGGCAATCTGCCACCCACTCCTCTAAAAGCAACACTAAGCAAGAAAAGAAATGCAAACAGTTTTAAATATATGTGCAGATGCACATTTAAAACTAAAGCCATGTAACAAATGGAACTCATCTGTCATAGTAACAAATCCTAAGCAGTCCAGAAACAGCATGGATGAGGGTGTGGGAAACAGACTTTCCTACAGCATTCCTAGTGGAGATGTAAAGCTGGTACCATCTTTTTGATAGACAATTTGGCTACACATGTCATAATTTGTCACAGTTGTACTTCAAGCAATTTATCTCAACATTTTCATACATATCTAAAGAGAAAATGTAAGGTTGCAGGGTGATTCATAATGGTAAGAATCTGGAAAAAGTAAACATTTACCAATGAGGAATGAGCCATTAAAAGGGCTGCACCTGACTTATATGGCCTGACATAAAAGCGCTTCTAAAATGTAATGTTAAATAATAAAAGCAAAGCTTTATGTAGGTACTCACACACACGAGCAAAACATACTAGCTAGGACTAACACTGGCAAGTGGTCTGTTATACACGGTGCGGCCGAGTTCTCTGGCTTCCTTGGCTCATGATCATTGAGCCGCTGGGTAACAAAAACTCAATGCAGATCTGTCAGACTCTGAACTCACTCTGCTCATCATGTGCGCTGCATAAAGAATAAAACTGGCAAGAAAACAAGTAAGACTTTGCCTACTTTTGATTCTCCCTATAACCTAGTAAAAAGATGAACAGACTATGATAAAGAAACAATGGAGTTTTACAAAAGAAAGACATATTCACCTTTAAATCCTTGAGAGGGAAATCTGATGCAGCAGAAGAATCTTTAGCTGTCTTTCTTTACAAGGATGATCCAAAAAGATGAGCAGAATTTGTCAATATTTAGGTATAAAATTGTTGGAATTTTTAACTTCTGGCCATAGATGTTTTTCTTACTGGCTTTAATTAAATTCTAATGGGTTTAAAAATTAAATAAACCTCCAGCTTCTTTGAAATCATTGTGCATTAAACATTTTTATCTACACCTGGACATAAATATTCTATCACACACTGCGAGCTCATTGATGAGAGATGAGAATTCTCAGATGAGTTCTGAAATTTGAGGTCTTAGAACCTGGGAAAACTGCATCCTAGACTTTGTGTTAAGTTGCTCTAGGACAAAGTCACTAATGACAGCTGCCCTGTCCTCAGATTTTTACCTTTCTTCAGACACAAACTCTAAGACGTAGGTCGGGATAGAGACCAGAAGCCAACTCTGTGCTCCTTGATCCCCTTGGACGTCAGTAGAGCCAAGGCAAGCTGGGGGTCTTGGCCAATCCAATTCAAGAGTGTGAAGTTTGGAGCAAAGGGACTCAGAACCTATTTGGTACCAAGTCAGATAAAGGGCTGATTCCTAAAGAGAAAGTCCTTCAACTCTTGCTCTTGAAGTTCCCAGAATTCTCCTGACCTTGACTCCCTGGAAGTGCTTTTCATTCTATGAGCTACCCTAAAGTCTTTTGCATTAAGCTGTCTAGATTCTATTTTGCTGCTTTCAACAACAAAAGAATATTAACAAATTGTATGACCACTCCTGCTTGTTACCTAGCCAATACTCTCTCTGTATTTCCCATTTTCTTTTTCTAACACAACTTTGATTTTGTTCATTATAACAATATTCATACTGAATATTTAATCTGCCACCCTCCCTAGCAGTAAGATAGTCATGTGACCCAGCATAGCCAATGAGATGATTAGAAATCACTGAGCATGCTGATAATCTTCTTCAATATGGCCAGACACTGCAGACTTTCATACTTTGCCCTTTGCACCCACCTGCTTTTAAGACTGGAGGGCAGATGTGATGGAGAAAAATGAGGCCATTATCTCATAACACTGAAGTTGACAGCTACACACTAAGGATACAGTACAGGAAGGGAAAAACAGCTCATCTTCTTTAAGATATCCTTGCATATCTATACCAGCTCCACTTCCTGACTTCTGTGTGAGAAAAATAAACTTCATTTGGTTAAGCAGTTTGGGCAAGTTTCTGAAATAAACAACTGAATTTAATCCCCAAGATGCACCACCTGTCCTTTTGAGAAGTCTGTGTTACGCCTTCAATTCAATCTTGAGAGTGGGGAGAGAATCTATTACGAGTTGAAAGGAGAAAGGAATAATGACAAATAAGGACAGGTCTGTCCTCTTGTGGCCAAAGCACATAACTACAGCATGCAACCCACTCAGGAGAATTAATAGGTGATAAACAGAAATGCAGTATAGTACCTTCTTACTGTCTGTGATTTTGTTTTCTGTAGTTTCCATTACCTGCAGTAAATTGTGGTTGAAATTATTGAGTGGCAAATTCTATAGTCAGAGTTGAGTTTTTAATTGCACCCCATTCTGTGCAGTCTGACGAAATTTCACACCATCTGGGCCTGAACATGAATCATCCCTTTGTCCAGCACACCCGCGCTTGATATGTTTCTGAGACACAGTGGTTGTGTTCAAATAATCTTTGTAATTTTGATGGCCTCATGCAATGCAGATATACCAAAGAGAAGCAAAAGTGCTCCTTTTAAGTGAAAAAAATGAGAATACAGTAAGATACTTTGGGGGAAGACGACATGCACGTGGGTTTTATTACAGTATATTGTTACAATTGTTCTATTTTATTATTCACCTCTTGTGCCAACTTATAAATTTAACTTCATCATCGCTGTGATTGTAGGCAATGGCATCGATGCAGACATAGCACCATCTTGGGTTTCAGGCAACCGCTAGAGACTTGGGAATGTGTTCATGGATCAGGGCGGAGCTGTTGTACAGATAATGACTACAGAAACAGAACAGAAAAAGATGAAATCTGAGTGCCAGAGGAGGGGAGATTCAAAAGCAAAGATGAGAACTGATCTCATCCTTGAAGAATAATTGGAATTTTTATGGAAAAGGCCTGCAGGCCAGGCTCATAGCCTGAGCACAGATTGGTAGGAATGCTATAGAATGGCAGTGAGAGAGTTTCTCATCTGCTAGGACCATCTAAATACTACTTAACAACAAAAGCTTATACTTTTAGGGTACTTTCCAGCTGCAGTGTTTGTGTCTGTATTTTCTCCATAAATTCTCAATACAAGGAAGGAAGGGAGAAGGGCCACAAAAAGGAAAGTACTTTTATCAGCCTCATTCTTCAAAGAAAGATGCAAGAAGTTAATTCCTAGGGCCAAGGATTTAGCTCAAGTGGTACCCACTTCTGCCTTGGAAGCACAAGGGCCTAGTTTGATTTCCACAACCAATCATAAAAAAAAAGTTGATTCCTTTATCATGGCAGAACTAGTAAGCAGATGGGCTACTGACAACCCTGTCTAGCTCCAGAGCCCAGCCTTTTAAGCATCTTTGCTCAAATGCACAAAAATGTTCTTGTGGATCGGGGATTTAGCTCAGTGGTTTGGGTGTCTCCTTTGTAAATGCAAGGTCCTGAGTTTGATCCCCAGTAACCACATATCACAGTGCAGAGTGTGGTGGCTCATGCCTGTAATCCCAGCACTCAGGAGGCAGAGGCAGGAGGATTGCTGTGAGTTTGAGGCTCGCCTGGGCTACATAGTGAGCTTATCATCAGCCTGAACTACAAAGTGAGACCCTGTCCTAAAAAAAAAAAAAAAAGCAAGATCCTGTCTCAAAATAAAAATGTTCTTGTGAAGGACGTTACTAGAAGACAGGGGTGGACCTTGGCACATGGAACTAGAGGACTAATGACTAAGGGGGATACTAAGGTTTTGTGTTGTTTTTGCTTTGTTTTTGGGCATATGACACAGAACTGGTCAGATTTGTTTCATGAAATGAGTGATCACCTGGAGGAGACCACTAAGGTTTAGGAGCATTTTGTCAGCAAGATCTTGGAGTCAAAGTAACTAGCCATTCAAGACTTGAAGCCACCCAAACAACAGTGATCGTGAAGATTCGATCAGTTTGCAAATAAACTATATAACCCTTACAGCAACAATCCTTGTGACCGAGAAGAACAATACGAACAGAAAAATTTCCCAGAATAAGAGTTCCTGGAGAACAAGTTACAACAGAAGCATTCCCCGGGAGGAGAGGAGACCTCATGAAGGAAAATGCACCATTAACTAACTAGAAAGTGCTCAGAATATGGTCAGAGTGGTCAGAATTGCTCACCACAACAGACCTCTTACCCATTCCAGATAGGAGGACTATTAAAGTTATTCTGACTGTCGTCCCACCATACTATTGTAGATGCAGCTTCTGGTTAAGTTGTCAAAATAGAATCAGCAGAAATGAAAAGCATTATGTATTATCAAAAACATTATGAAAGGCCCAGTATTTTAAAACACTATATCTTGTGTAAGGCATGCTTTTAGTTGTACTACTGGACTCACAGGAAACAGGAATAATTCACAAGACAAGATGACGCATGCATAGTCCCACTCTCCACACCCAAATGTAACTTCAGTGAGAGCTGTGAGCACACAAGCAGTGTTTTATTACTATGCATAAGGTTTAGGTCAATAGAAAGTTGGAGGCGAAGGCTAAGTGTGGGTTTTACAAAATGACCCAAAGATGCTAGAAAAAAACTATAGTGGTCTAGTCCTGGTAGCCATCTGATTCACAGTCTCAAGCAAAACTTCTCTCTCAAAGAATATAAAATATAAAATGACTTTAAAGTTAGGAGATAGAGTCAGAAAACTGTTAATAAAATACATATTCTTGTTGCATATTATAACATGCTCAAAATGTAAATAATATGTATTTACTATATTTTATTGTCCTTGGGTAAGAAAAATAAAAATTAAACATTCCTGACCAAAAACCATGTGTACTGGAAGACAGACATGAAGAAATTACTCACAATGTGGAAATCAAATAAAAATTCTCAAATCAAAGATAGTAGGAACAAAATTACAAGTTTCAAAATTCCTGAAAAAAATATTATTTAGGTGACTTGTATCAATTAATTAAGCATGCCGGTATGAATGCAAAGTTGGTTGACAGAATAACAGAGGAAACATTAATTATATAAAGGAAAAGTTAATGAAAATAAGTATTATAAAAATAATGAGCAATGTAGGCACAGAAACTTTTCAACTGTATAAAAATATCACAGCGACATATGTGCACCCATGTTTATAGCAGCTCAATTTGTGACAGTTAAATCTTGGAAACAACCCAAATGCCCATCATCTGGAGACTGAATAAAGAAGATGTGGGGGGGTTTTTTAATAAAATTGAGTATTACTTTGCCATAAAGAATGATATATTTGGGTCATTTATACTCAAATGGACATACCTTAAGGACATACTCATAAGTGAAATAAATCAATCATAGATGAGTAAATACCATATCTTTCTCTGATATGAGAAACTGAAGATATAAATCAGTTTTAAAATTTCTGATAGATATTGGGAAATAGAAAATATTCAAAGGGAAAAGGGGGATGGGGTAAGTAAAGTAGGGAAAGAAAAACTCTGATGATATAAAAGGAAGCAAAGGTTATGTATGTAGAGGATGGGCAAGGGAATGGGAAAAATGAGAATTAAGTTGTGTCATATACTGGTACAAATTCTCAAGGTCGAGTGTGATCATGATATGTATATAAAATGGACCAATAAAATCAATTTTAAAATATACCAAAAACTTCTAGCAAATACTCTGGTTTGTAGTAAAAGGATAGAGATGCTTACTTTAAGGTCAGGAATAAGAATAATCACTGCTTTGATTCCATATTATACTGGGAACTTTAGCTAGACAAGCAGAATAAAAGCAAAGAGTCTGCTTTGTTTACTGAAAAGATGAAGATGCAAAAGTGTCCACCAAGGGGGTGGGCACCAGACCAGACCTTGGTCTCCAATGCGTTCTCCACTCTGAGGGGCCAGGGCTCCTCTGAGACATTAAGGACTCCATGATTCCAGGAGTTAGGTAAGACTAAGATTCTGGAAAACTAGAATATTATAGAATATTCTGGAGAGAAAGGAGTGCTCAAAATATGATAATGGCATTTCACAAGGAAACAGGAGCCAGTTTTGGATGTGGAATCACTGGAGACAGTAATGAATCATAAACCACTGAAAGAAGAGAAATTTATGAGTTCTTTTCTATAAAAATAAGTGATTAAATACATCAGAACAGTTGCATGCTAAGGACTCATGAGCAAATTATAAAAGACAAGAAGTAGCAATGAATGCTAAATTTATAGGAAAATTTCGAAGAGGAACAGGATATTTGCATGGTTTTTACTCATGATTTAAAAGAGAGAAAATAAATAATACAGTAAATAAGTATTATCAGCAATTGAGGATAGATGAACATCACAGATACACAGATGTGATATCCCTTCAAAGTATCCAGTTGTCTGGCCAAAAATATGTAAACTAATTATAATCATAAATCTAGAAAGAAAAGCCTTCTGTTAAGAATGTGTGTAGAGAAGGACTCTACATACAATAGAGTGTCCTAGATTGGATCTTGGAACAAAAATAATCAGTAGAATAATAGTGAATCTGAATAGTCTATAATTTTGCTAATAATATCACATGGATGTCAATTTCTTTTCTTCTTTCTTTTCTCTTCTAATGCTGGGGATATAACCCAAGAACACTCTAACCTGAACAATATCCACAGCCTTTTTTTAAATTTTATTTTAAGAAAAGGTCTTGTTAAGTTGTCCAGGCTGACCTCAAATTCATCATCCCATGCCTTTGCTTCTCAAGTAGCTAGAATCACAAGTGTGCCCCACCATCCCATCTGAGTTTGTTAGTCTTGACAAATGCCAAAGACTACAATGTCAAACGATACATGAGCATTCTCTGTACTATCTTTACAACTACACGGTAAATCTAAAATAATTTTTAAAAGTAAAAGTTTTTTATGAAAAATGAGAATTGACTGTGACTTCAAAATCATCAGTGTTATTAAAGACAAGAATAGCCTGTAAAAATGTTGCTGATTAAAGTTGGCTAGAGAAAACCAAAATTAAATCCAATAAATGACCCAGATGCTTATGTGCTGTTAGGATGAAATTACTATCAAAGAAATCGAGTCAAGAGACAACACTGGAATAAGAGTTATGTAGTAAAGTACGACTGAAGTATTTAGGGTGATGGGGAAGGGGAGGAAGGAAGAGAAGTGGAGAGGGAGAGGGAGGGAAGAAGACAGAGAATGAGAAGAGAGAAGTGTACAAATGTTAAGCCAAACAGGGGAAGGTGTTACCAGCAGATGAATTTGTGTAAGGGGTACAACGTGTACTTCTGACACTAACTACCCAAACATGGGTCAAACTTCACAGGTTATAACAAAAGCCCTGAACCCTTGAAACTTTTAGGGAAATACATTTAATCTATGCCATAACAGGAGATGTTATCCCAAAGAGACATGAAGAGAATATATTTCTACCTTGGTCTTAATGGTGCATGTTTCTGTGAGAATCCATGTTCTCATTGCTTAAATGTATCCCAATGTTCAGTTGATATTACTGCTTTCTATGGAAATGGTCAAGGAACATCTTTTCTCCTTTGACTGTTAAATTTTTAGTAAGCTGAATACACACATTTACATATATAGACAGATGTTTATGTTATATGTTTCCAACTTTGATTTAAAAACCATAAAACAGGGCAGAGGATTTAGCTCAGTGGTTCCAGTACCTGCCTTGCAGGCACAAGGTCCCTGGTTCAAGCCCTGGTAACCACATACAATAATGCCAAGTATGGTGACTCATATCCACCAGCGATCAGTACCACATACCACAGTGCCGGGCATGGTGGTTCATGCCTCTAATTCCAGCACCTGGGAGGAAGAAGCAGGAGGATTGCTGTGAGTTTGAGGCTCTCCTGGGCTCCACTGTGAGCTCAGGGCCAGCCTGAATTACAAAGTGAGACCCTATCTCAAAATAAATGAGTAAATAAATAAATAAATAAAAACAAAAACCATAGAACAGTGGCACCCAAAATAATTTAATGAGCCTGAACTTGTTATAAATATAAATTCAGCATGTTGGTTGATTACTTTTAAAATATCATCACTTAGAAGCAAATGCTTTCAAAATTTTTGTAATAAAGGTCTTTACATTTAAAAAAAAAATCATAGTGGTTAGCAAAATAACCGTCACTCCTGAGACCAGCTGTAAGTTCTAAACCAGCCTCACTTCTGACCATTTGGCTATTAATCCAAGAGTCCCTATTATTTTTTCCAGAAAAACTCACAAAACTTAGGAAAATACTACACATACAACTTAGTTTTACTATAAATGATACAAACCAGGACAAGCTGAATGAAAAGGAGGGTAGGAAAGTCTGGGGGGACATCAGTAGTGAAGCTTCCATGTCTCTAGCACGTATCAGCCTCCTGGCACACTCCTGTTCAGTCACCAACCAGGAGGCTTTCCCAGGCCTGAGTGCCCAGAGTTTTTCCTGGGTTCTATTACATTGTTATAATTGGTTCAGCCATCAGCTACAGTAGTGAACTCAGTCTCCAGCCTGAAAGTCAGGTTGATATTACCTGGCTTAACGTTTCAGCCATCTGATTACAGGCAGGCCTTCCTGGCATAGCCAGTCCTCACCTTGAACTATCTCATTTGGATAATCTCAAGTATAGTCCAAGGGACCTACCATGGAGAGCAAAGATGGTCCGTCACTCGGAAGTTTCTTGTACTGTTAGGACGTAAAAGGTCCCCTGCAAAAGGCTCCTGCATTCAGATGTGGAGCATCTGGAAGCTGACTGGGCCATAAATGGAATAATCCACTGATGAGATGATTTGATTGCTCTATTGGGTGATGACAGAAACACAGGAGGCTGGGCCTTGTTAAAGGGAGTAGGTGGTGGGCACGTTATCTTGGCGACCATACGTCATCTCTGGCCCCGTCCTCTGTCTTTTTTCCTCCCTCCGCTTCCTGGCTGCCATGAGGGGAGCAGCTTCCTCCACCACAGCCAGGTGCCATGATGCTCTCTCTCCCTTCAGGTCCTCAGAAATGGAACCAGCTGACCATCGGCTGAAATGTCTGAAATAAGGAATCCAAACACACTTTTCTTTTTTAAAGTTGTTTATATTAGGTATTTGGTTACAGAGATGAAAATCTAGCACAAAACATTTAGAATTTACCTCTGAGGAGCTGTGGAAAAACAGCAGCCCAATTCTCTATTATGTAATAGTATGTAAGTATACTTTGTAATGTTTTGTTTTGCACTATTTATTTTGCAACTTTTCTGTAAATTTTCCATAAGCACATCAAAAATCTCCCCCTTCTCTCAGTAAATTTATAAAATTTATCTAGGAAGAAAAACACATTCTCATGAGATATGTTGTTTATATATAAAATCAATACCTAAATAAGAATGATCAAAACTAGCAGAATTTCAAAAAGTTGGAGGTATAAGTCAACCCACAGAGGTCAACTTCTACACAGAGACAACTGCTAGAAAATTGTTTAAGAATACCATTCATAATACCAATGGGTACAGTACTTTTTAAAGTACAGAATGTGTAGTGATTAAGACTTTTTTTAAGTTTATGAGTCACTGAAGAGTAAAGAGATGTACACTATAAACATTACATTCTTTATTACAAAGTTATCAGCTCTCCTCCAAATTATCCTAACAACGCTATTAATGCTCTAGCTGTTAGTTTTGCTTTTCAAGAGGCACTGTGTGTGTGTGTGTGTGTGTGTGTGTGTGTGTGTGTGTGTGTGTAACAGGACAAAATGATTCTTAGATTTATACAAAGAAGCAAAGAACCAAAAATTATCATTGAGCCCCCTAAAAAGATTAAAGGGATTTGCTTTAGCAGCAGTCAGGACTATAAATCCTCAGCAATTAACACAATGTGTAGTTTGGTACAGGGCTAGACAGAGCAAATGTTAGTAATTATTGTATCAAGTAGATGATCTTGGCTACAAATAAAGGGAAAATTGACTCAAAGGGCTGAAACAATAATTTAATAGGAAACCTAAATGTAGAGCATTTTCAGGGTTGATTAATTTTGTGGCATGACTGTCATCAAGGAAACTGATTTATCCCTTGTCCTGCCATTCTTGGTATCATGCCTCGGCTATGTAGGGCACACAGTGGCTGCCACAGTTCTACTCTATCACGGCAAGGCAAAGCAGAAAAGGTAAGCACCTGAAGTCTCATTTTCAGAAACTGGGTAGCCTTTCTAAAACTCCTGAGACAAATTTCTCCCTATACCTTTATGGTCAAGATCAGTCACCCACCCAACTACTAAAAACCAAGCCCTTTTGTTCCAAAATCAAATACTAGCAAAGGGGTTGAGGTCCACATAAACTGCCTTCAGTGATCACTACAGGTAGGATGGAGGCTGGGTGTTGTCACCAAGAAGATTATCCTTTTAATGTTGATGGAAAAATCTTGGACGTTATTGTTGACACATTTGGAGGTTTTCTTAAAATGAAAAATTAAAAATAACTAATTTCACTCAGACAACCTATTAAAACAAAACTCAGATGTCCTACTTAAAGGTTACCATATGTGGTTCTCTCTTTGAATGTATATAGAACCTACTGAGAAACTGTCTTTTGTTGACTGCCTTCTAAACCTCAGGTACTGCATTCAGTACATCAGACCGATCCTTCTATGAAGTCTCAGTAACTCCCTCTCTATGAAGGATGCCACCACCTAGAGAGCAAGAGGCTTACTACAGTCACCTGGGAATAAGCAGTCAATGCGACTTTATCCTCATCTTTAGACAAATATCCCATTCTTCAACCCACACCTATTTCTTTGCTCTTTATTGGGCCAGGAAATAAAAGATTATTGGAATGATAGATTGATATACCAAGAAAGATTGTAATTATTTTTTCTTCTCCACTATACAAGAGATGGTAAAGTGAAGAGTTCTCATAACCTACTGTCCACCATCAGACAGTCTATTGGAGTAAGGATTTGGGCTGTTTCTTTGCAAATAACTTAATCTGTCAGACTAAGGATTTCCCAGGAAATACAGCAGTTCTGGCATCCTGGTTGCTCCTACTCATGCAAGACACCATGGCTTCTGTGATGCATGCATTACTCATGTCAACAACCCAACAGGACTTTAGATCAGACAATGAAGGGAGGAGTAGCAGTAGAGCAGAAAAAACTTTGAGAAGAAAGAAAAGAACTCGGCCACTTGGACAGAAATGAGATATCCCAGTGCTGAGGATGTGGGTGTGACAGATAAGCCACTCCAAGGGTACCTGTGATTGAGGCCAGACTCTCAAAAGCAGACAGTGAACCAGGAGAGAGAAGCAGAAGTGAGATGATGCTATCAACTTGCCACATGATACGCAGCAAAGAGTACTGGACTTGCATGAAGAATAAAGAGGTGGCAGGGTGGTGGATGAGATTTTTAAACAGTCTTCAAGGACTCCACAGAGGAAATCTGGGGCATGGGATGGCATTACAATGATCGATTTGCCAAAGGATCATTTCACTGCCTTCCAGAGTATGTGGTTCTGTACAGTATAAGGTCTGCTAACAAAAGGGGGCCGAACCACAAGTCTGCACATTTCAGAACACCTTGGGGACGCACAAGGGAGTGATCCAGAAAGCAAGACGCTCCTAGCACTGTCTCTGTAGGAACTGAGCATCCACAGATGAGCCAGGATTGCTGACCTGTGAACCTCAGTCCACCCAGGAAGGGAAGGAGCCACTATTGGCACCCCAGAGAACTGAAAGATAGCGGTTTCATTGATTTCATCTTCTGATTTACTCTGGAAAAACAAGCCTGTGAGTCCCCAGTGAAACAAGGGATCTGAAAATGTCAGGGGAAAACTATCAAGGCTGGTGTTTCCTTATCATGGTCTACGAAGTCCCAGGGCTGAAAATGTTTCAAGCACACAAACAGTTTGGGTTTCAGCGACTGAGATAATCACAGACAGCACTCCATGCAGAGTAGCTTTACTTTTAGGGGTTTCAAGTTATAACTAACATTTATGGAGGACTTTCCATATGTCAAATCTATGCTAAGCACGTTACATCGGTTTTCTCACTGAGTTCTCATAATAACTGGCGGAAGTGCTGCTATTAATATTCCTATGACCTGGGCAAGGAAGCTAAATAAAGTACAACGAGGTTAAGTAACAAGTCAGAGTCACACATCCAGTAATCGGTGACAAGATTAAATCCCAACTCCTTGTCTCTGTGTTGTACAGAGGTCCTCTCTAAGATTTCCTCTCATTGGAAGGGTTTTCTCCAAGCATACAGTAAAGGATTTGTCTAGGATGCTCCAGTCATAGACAAGAGCCTTAAGACTGACAGCCCAGGCCTTATCAAATCTCTGACAGCAGCTTCCCAATTGTGCAAGTCACAGCTGCTCTGCAGTTTACTCTGCCATCTGTTAAAATGAGGAGAATATTAAATATTGACCTCCTGTGGCTCAGGCAGGCTTTGTGAGTTTTTAGGATTTAATATCTGAAAGTCAGCTCCTCCGGTTACATTGGGAACTCCACTATGACCGCTGTGAGCACATTATTCTTTCTCTCTCTTGTTCACCCAGGGCTCACGAAGGAGAGGGGACCAGTCTGCAGGCTTCACCCAGGCCGCTCCCGGTCAGCTCAACCGCAGAGAGACAAGGGGAGCCGCCAGGGGGCGCTGGCCGAGGACGGAGAAGGTGCCGAGTAAACACAGGGCGCACACAAAACACGGTGATCTTTTATAAGAAAGGAGAAAACAGTTTGTCTCCTGCAGAAACTCTGTTTGCCTTTATGAGACCATGAAAAACAACTATTTTTTTTCTGCCTTGACTATAAAAATAACTCCGTTAAATTTTATGTTTGATTGGAGTCTTCTCCAAAGCTTCAGGTTTTGAAAATCAGCCTCTTCCTTACAGTAAAAATAAAAATTGTGCAAAGTGAGGAGCCATGCCACGTTGTGATCCGCCTTCATTTTCTTTCTGAGACGTGGGCAGGAAGTACTTAATTACTATCCCAAGAATGGAAGAAAATATGCATCACCTGGGAAACTGCTAGAAAGCACAAAGTCCTTTCTCAACCAGGATTTTTTCAAAAACAATCTCCACTCTAGGAACCAAAGGCTGAGAAAAAAATAAGACATTTTTTAATTTTTTTAAATTTATATATGTTTTCAATATTTAAATAACTTAAATGTATATAACAGCAAAAATCTAAACTAAACATGGAACTAAGAGTTGTACGGTAGGCACACAACTATCTTTTTCTGTACATTTCAAATACATCAATTGTTAAAACAAACCCAATGTCAGGGAGAAATGGCTGGCTGGCATGAGAGTTAAAAAGCCTGGATACTCTGAAAGGGTCCTGATTTCTCTCATATAAATAACTTTTTAATTTGAAGTTGAACAAAATAAAGGCAATGAGTAAAACTCTTAACTTCCATGTTTGTTCAGTAACTCACTGCACCTTGTACACCTTGTACACCTGCCCCTCGTGCAGGCTCTTGTGACAGAAGAGTGACCCACGTGGATACACAGTAATGTCTGCCTTCTAATCTAATGAAATGAGAGTATGCAAATGAATGGATAATTACCCATTGGGCTAAATGCTCTGGGGCTGGGGAAACAAAACAAATTGCACAGATAGAAAAGAGTGCAAATTAGTTCTAAAATGTATGATAGGTATTGTGAAATAGTAAGAAAATATTCAAAGGGAAAAGGGGAGATAGAAGTAAGTAAAGAAGGGAAAGAAAAAATATTGATGATTTAAAAAAGGAAACAAAGCTTATGTATATAGGAAGTGGAGGATTTGGGGAGCAAGGGAATGGGAAAAATGAGAATTAATTCATGTCATGTACTGGTACAAATTCTCAATGTCGATTGTGATCATAATGTCTATATAATATGTAGAAATATAATCAATTTAAAAACAAAAGAAAAGAGTGGAGAGGGGGCATCATCCAGTAGTGATTCCAGATCCTTCCAATGAAGAAGTGGTATTTGGCTAAGAACTGGTGCACATCCCTGAGGAAAGAAAGGAGCCCCAGAGGACATCTCCGAAACAGGCAGGAGCCAGACCAGCCAGGGTCTGGGACACAGAAGAAGGAGGGGGTGTTTTATCTCAAAGAAGGAGGCAAATGAAAACCAAGAGGCGTCATGGACTGGTACAAATTCTCGATGTTGAGTGCAATCACAATGTAAATATAAAATGTACCAGTAAAATCAACTTTAAAAAAAGAAAGAGGGCAGCCAGTAAAGCAATTTACTGCAAGAGGAAGACACATTCCAAATACAATTTTAAAAAAGAGCAGTCTGCCTCTTGTATGTAGAAATGGCTTTGGAGCCAGTTCTCTATGGAGTCTGCGTATCCCCCACCCTGTGTGCCTGTGATGTGCAGTTCTCCATTGATTCTTACTTAAAATGGACCCCTAATACTAACAAGAGAAAGACTACTAGAAACTGTGTAACATAAAGAGTTCAGCTATGCAAGGAAGACACTCAGGGAATGAGTGGCTTGGCATTCAAGTTTATACAACAACCTTAACAAAAAATAGTAGTGGCACCTTAGTTCCCAAAATTAATTCTTTCATTGATTCTGGCTACAAACTGAATTGGATAAGATCTGATCAAATGTGGTGGTTAGGCTCCATGTTGACTTCATGGACAAATTTGATTTGATTTTCCTCCAATTTGGTTTGTGACCAGAACTGTAAGAGTTAAGTTCATGAACTGAAGCAGTGCTGCACATTTTAAGAGAAGTGACAAGACAAGGGAAAAGTACATTGAATCCCACTGGAGGAAGGTGATTACAGGACAGAGAAGGGATGGCCAGTGGTCTGAGTGGCTCTCTCAGGAGTCCTCTGTAAGCCGAGAAGGTCCTGGGGTGTGGCCTGTGGCTAGCGTTTATTTTTGCAGGGGGAGGAAGGGGAGCAGAATACCTTTTGCTCTGAATCTCTGTCCTACTTTTTAGTCAGATGTCAGGCTGAACATTTTCCTGAATCTGCTGTTTCAGACAATGGGGGATATGCAGACTTTTCACACTGGCTTGGCCATTAGGCTTGCATCTGTATACAGTGAAAGAAACCTGGGAAGGATCTCCTGTAAAGCCAAAACACCTACCCTCTGACAGCTGTGGTGAGGCTGCTCACTTAGTTGAAGCATGATCTTCCAGAACCTCCTTGACTTTCCTGCCTGTAAAATGGGGAGACCAGCCTTCCTAAGCAATACTTCTTGTTCTCTGATTTCTCGTCATCAGTTCTTCCACAAAAAAGAACATTTTGGAGCCCATCGTTCTGGAGCCAAGGCGACTATTTTTACAGAGCATTACTTGATTTTGTTCTGGAAAAGGTAATCCCTGGGCCACAGACAGAGACAGGAGCACGCCATTTACACTGTACTTCTCCTTCCCCTTGCTTGGACAACCTCTGCTTGCCAGACAGGAATAGGACCAGGAGGTAAACATATTTAGCTTTTGACCATTATTATGTATATCTCCAGGAAAATGCTTCTTGAAAAATGTAGTGAAGATATATGAAAATTTACAAATGTCTCAGAGGCCAGCATGACCTATGAGGAATTCTAAAGCTTGTTGTAAATGCGTTATTTTCTTCTTTTTTATAAAAGCAACAGTTGCTTTGTATAGGGAAAAAATATCTGGCAATCGTTTCTTCCTACCCTTGTCCTCATTTTTCATGAGCTCTGTCATTCATGGCCTATCATGGCTACAATACAGGTCAAGGTCATCATGTTGCTTCTCAGCTGGGGCACCATTACCATTTTAGATAAATCTTTGGGTTTCAATATCCACTGTGCTACAAGACATTCACTGTTCCTCTAGATGCTTGTATAACAGTCTAGCACTAAGACAATCAGAAAAATAATCCTTATCATCACTAGAGAGGGCCAGTACTACCTGCTAATCAAATTCTTTTCAAATGAGCTAAATGAGGTCGAGAGATGAGAAATGACATAACTTCTCCATGGTTATAAAGGCAGAAAATGGCTGAAGCCTGGATCTGAAGCCACCTGTCTTGACATATAATTCTAGTTGTCTTTATACAACCTTACTTAATGTCTGATTACCTGGGATTTTAATTCTGTAGCCCAGTACTATTATAAAATGAGCCCAAATTATTAATGTTAATGCCACATTAACTATTAATTATTAATGTTAATGCCATATTTACTTCCCAATTATGAATTTATTTATATTTAATAGATTTTTATACTGTAGTTAGCAACTTTTTCATATTCATGGGGGTCTGCATTCCTATAAGTAGCTCATCACACTTGTGCTTGTCAGTGGACAAGCAGAATCCACAGGCAGCATTCCTGCCCTTTGGTCCTCCAGGCAGAGAGGAGATGGTGGGAATGTAGCCTGAAGGCAAAGATCAAGAGCATTCAGCTACTCAGGAAGCTCCTTGGCTTACAAAATGCTACTGTTGCTGACATTTGGAGCTCTTTCTAGTAGAGGTGTTTTCTTGTGAGTTTCTCCTACTGGGAAACTCTACTAATAATTATTGCTATAAACCTAGACACACACCACTCTAAAGTGCTATTGCTAAATCTGCTCATATTATGGCAGCTACACCCCTGCACATTCCTCCCTTGCTATGCCAGAGAAGTAAACAGATATGAGAAGGATGTGTCTTGAGTCAGTATTTGTGCTGCACTCCTGCTACAGCAAAGTCACAGGCAGCAAGGACACAGAAGTCGCCTACTCGGAATCTGCTCTGATTCTGGGTCACGCTCACACACACATGATCCATCAATGCTGGACAGAGGTGAGGAAGGACAGAGCCCACAGGACCCCGTGCTCTCGTGGTGTTTTCAGAGCACTTCACGAAGCTCTTTGCATTTGCCTCCTCCAAGATGTGCCACAGACAAGCCCACATGATCAATGACCAACTGATGCCCAGTCATTCTTTCAGACTTCCAGAAGACCAAAGGGCCTGGAGCTGCATTTTAATTGCAAGAGTGCCTGCTAATCCGGAGACTCTTTCTTCTGCATACAAATGCAGAAGGCAGGATACATAGATATAAAAGTTGAAAATGATGTAAAAAGAGCAAAAGTAGCTCACTAAATCTAATACTACTTAACCAAACGCATTTAAAGGAGTGAATACAATTTCACAGAGATGTTAATAATAATAATAATCAGAGGAAGCTGAAAACATAAAAATATATGCATACCTCCAAGAAAAATGCGATCATAGCAGAGTATTTTATTTTTTAAATTTGTAGCAGCCTTGTTAAAATTCCCTGGGAGTTAATTTCCATTTAATTTCTCCAAATACTCAATGATGGTTTTTTGACAAAAAATACACTTTTAGAAAAATGTTTCTTCATATGATATGGGCCATTTCAAACAAATCAAAAAAAGTCAGACTTTCTTTTTTTTTTTTGAAACAGGGTCTCACTTTGTAGCGCAGGCTTGCCCTGAGCTCAGCCTCAAATTCACATCACAGCAATCCACCTGCCTCTGCCTCCTAAGTGCTGGGATTATAGGCGTGAGCCACCATGCCCAGCACTGTGATAAGTGGTACTGATTGCTGCTGAGTGTGAGTCTTCACGCCCAGCATGGTATGTGGTAAACCAAGGATCGAACCCGGGCCCTTGCACTTGCAAGACAGGCACCCGAACCACTGAGCTAAATCCCCGGCCCAGCCTTTCTTTTTTTAAATCCTACCAAAAGAATGCCGTGTGCGGACTTCCACTTGCTGAAAGAGATTTTCTACTTTGGCAAATCTCCCAGCCTCTTCGAGAACCACTGGCAGCTGAGCACAGGGCCATGCCCTTTCCCTCTCCCATGCTTTTGTAAAGCTGAGAGCTACTGCAAATGTTGCTTCAACAAATATGTGTTGCAAACAAGGAAATAGCATATAGAAATATATTATTGACAAAAAAAATTTGAAACTAACCATCATTCATGGAGGAAGGTCCTTAAAATTATAATTATCTGGCATGACTTAAAGTTAGTCATGGCTATTTTAAATTATTTTGCATGTAAATGTCAGTTATCCTGAAAGGAAAAACATAAAACCCAAAAGGAAATACTCAGAAGTGATTGAGGTATAAATTAAGCGTTATGATTGGGAAAGTTATCCACCAGAGAAGTGAATTAACTCTCTTATACCTTAAATTCCTCCCTACAAAGCACAGTAGCAAAGTAAACTTTCTAGTGGGGGAAAAAAAAAAAAACCAGCAACAAATCAAATAATTGCATCAGACAAAAATCAATAAGACTGATCTTCAACTCAATTATTTCGCCTCTGAGGATGCTCAGTTCTCAAGGGAGGTTTTTAAATGGTCTGCTAGTACATGCATAGTTTACTTGAACATGGTTTAGGCGGGATATGGCACTTGTTTTTGGAAATGTCTGTTTTTCTCAGGGATGAAGAACACCGGAATAAACTTGAGGGCTGGTGAAGAAGATCTGGATTTGAGCCTCCATGGGGAACACGTTGACCAAAGAGAATCTACTTCTGGAAAACATTAAGATTTAGGAAGTGGGGGTGAATGGATTGGGGTAAGGCAGCTTGGTGAGCCCATTAATGTCCAGCTAAGAATAGTGCTGGTAACCTCTGGGCTGAAAGGAGCCATCTAAGATTTTGTAGTAGAGCACATGAGGCCTTGCTTGGGGCAAGGATTTAGAAAGTTCCCCGAAGCCTTGGTCCTCTATCAATCTGCAAGTGGAAGTATCACAGGCAGAGAGAGATGCCACTGCGATAGCACAGCCAGGGGATTCTGAAGGCCCAAAGCAGACAAGTCAGCAGAGACAGAAGAGGGAGAACACAAGGAAGCCTACAAAGACAGGCAAGATGACAAGATCCCCGCATGGAACATATAGGTTCCAAGTGCCACTAAGACAGGAGAGCGGAAACAGCCACCGGGTATATTCAGAGAATCAGGAAATTCCATCAAATTCTTGCCATCAGATTCGGGAACTCTACAGTAGGCCCACAAGCCACAACTAGCCTGACACACGAACAACTTGGGTTAATTAGGTTAGTGGAAGATTCATCTGCCCCTTGTGATCTGTAGTGTGTACTCAGGTAATCATCTCAGCTGTACTGTCTTACAGCCCACTTGAGTTATATAACCAGCCCTCCGTCACAACTGAATTCTTAAAATAAGGGTCCACTGTTCATAAGATACTGAAACAACAGTTTCATCCACATGATCATATGTATATAGGCTTCTCCAAAAGCGAAAAACTAAGACTTGTCCTCAAGTCGTTCCTCGAATTGTCCCCGCTCAGCCAGCCAAGTCTACGAGAGGCTCTGCTAAGCCTCCACCCTTTCCTGTGAGCATCGTTTTTCCCTTTACTTCCGGTTCCTCAGCAACAGTACCTGGTCAGGTGCTGTGCCCCCATGACCTGTGGCCTCCCTCCCAGGGTGAAGGAACTATTAGCTCGTGAACCCCACTGCTGAGGAGGGTGCCCTCTCCCCAACCCCAGCGACATGCCAGCCCCTCCTAGTCTCAAAGTTAAACACTGCTTCTTCATTCCCCTCATTGATCTCCTTATTAAGGACAATAATCTTAATTCTCCTTCACCTTCATTTCTTCTCTCAGTTTGGGAGAAATTTCTTCTTCTTCATAAGGATTTGTACAAAACTCAAGAAGAGGCACCAGTATTAAGACTTGGCCTGCTTTTGCCTCATATCCAACATCAAGGAGCAATTGTCTTTCCTCCCTTCCTCCCCTGCTCTGCTCCTTAAAAAATTGCAGGTAAAGATACTAAGAAATAGGGGCCGGGGATTTAGCTCAATGGTTCAGGCGCCTGTCTTGCAAGCACAAGGACCCGGGTTCAATCCCCGGTAACCACATACCATACTGGGTGTGGAGACTCACCCCAGCAGCAATCAGTACCACATACCACAGTGCCGGGCGTGGTGGCTCACGCCTGTCATCCCAGCACTCGGGAGGCAGAGGCAGGAGGATTGTGATGTGAGTTTGAAGCTGAGCTCAGGGCCAGCCTGAACTGCAAAGCAAGACCCTATCTCAAAAAAACCTAAAAAAAAAAAAAAAAGATACTAAGAAATAAACAAAGTGCTCATTAGCAGATAATTGGTTTATGAAGTATGAACTTTCCCTGTAGCTGAGCCTCACCCAACACTAAAGATTAATAAGGTCAATCTACCTATGTTCATGGAGGACAATCTGTACTCACTGTTAAATGAAGCCACATGATGGGGAACGCTGTGTTACAACTTATCACTTCAGTCAGGAAAGCTCTCCATCTGGGGTTTGTAGCGAACAGCTCTGGAAGGACCTTGCTTTTCAGTTCTGAGGTCAACTTTATAATGCAGTGCCCATAGGCTTGTCTGGTCCTGTATGGGTCGAGGGAAAGGAGGAAACTTAGTGGAATCATTCTAGTCACTACTTATGCTGTTCAGTGCTAAGGAAATTGATAAAGTCCAGGGTGCTGCTAATGCCTTGTTACCAGGATACCATGTTCCAATTACTCAAAAAGAGCAGAGATTATTAACCTTGTGATTTTATTCCAGTGAAACTGTTTAAAGTTGTGCTTCCTGCCAACCAGAGAGGTTAAATGATGAACGGCACAAAGATAATGAAATTCTCAGAGTAAACTTCCATAAGTGCCAAATGGGTTTTCCCAGTAGAATGCAGAGGGTCAAGGAGAAGGTGTTACAGCAAACCAGAAAACACGGAGGCACCCAGGTCTTGGAGGCAGGAAGTACACTTTGTTTACATAGACAGATTTGGTTGTGATTAATTCCTCAGAGAATCAGGCCATTTTTTGTCTATCTACCATTTTTACAGAGTTTGCATGCAAGAAAGAGAGCAAGCAGTTTATTGGTTACATATAGTATCATTATTATTGACTGTTCTAGATTTGAGCCTCCAGTAAGTTTAAACTTTAGTTCAAACTGTAGTAAGCTCAAATATTAGTTCAGGGTACAGTATGTCAGCTAGATAAGGATGACACATATTTGGAGACACATATGTGGAGAACACATCAATTCTGGATAGGGTTACCAAGGAAGAACAGATGAGGGAGACATACAAGCATCGTATCAGGACAGGGTTGGTCAAGGAGGAATTTGTTTGAGCTGACAAAAACAATAAAACTGCTCATGGCCAACATTACCTTGAACTGGTGTGCCACCCGCCTGTCAGCCATTTTACTTTTCTGTCTCATCCCCTCCTCTTTTCTGCAGCTCTAGACAATTATTTGTGGAAGCCAGGGAATCTATTTGATCTTATAGTAGGGACATAGTGTCAGGGGCTCTCAAGCTCTTGTTCAGTTGTCTCTGCGAAGTGATTTTATGGCAATGGCAGCAGCTTCCACTCCCACTGAGCTGGCTGAGTTTAGATTTAGCAGTCTGGGAGTGATCGAGATGGCTCTCAGAATGAGCAAAGTCTCTCTGTTCCACTACATGTGTTTACTTGAGACAGGACAGTAACACGAGCACACGCACCAGGCTGAGAAAGCTCCAGACATGTTTTTACTCCATCGGGGCAATATAAGTAACCTGGGTGGATAGCAATCATCTTTCCTGAAAAAAAAAAAAAAAAAAAAAAAACAGGAAGTGGGAAAGAGGACCCTTATGTTTAGGTGGCTGTAAACATGTACTGTCCCCATATACAGGAAAGGAACTTAGAGCCAAACTGGCTTAAGGAAAAGATTATTTTCCTCACATTCATCTGAAGTCATAATTTCTGCCTCACCATAAACAAGACTCTACTATTCCCCTATCTGACCTCCACTTCCTCGTACAGTGGCTATCCAACATGGGACACACAAGCAGCTGCTACCTCTCCTCCCATGTTTGCAATGCAACAGAAAAACATCTGCCTCACTGGACAACTCAGAATTGTGTATTCCTGGCCCAGCCTTGCCCACTGTGGGCCTTCTGCCCATCTCTGACACATTCATCATTGCAGGGGTACAGCAGGTTATGCTCTGAGTAGCCAGGACAGCTCTCATACCATCACTGGACAGGGATGTCAGCTCCCAAGGAAATAGGAATAATGAAAGAAAAGAAGAAAGATATAGGGTCAGGGATTGAGTGCAGTGGTTCCAGCATCTGCCTGGTAAGTGTAAGGTGTTGAGTTTATTTCCCAGTACCACATATCACAATGTCAGGCATGGTGACTGATACCTGTAAATCCCACCACTCAGGAGGCAGAGGCAGGAGGATTACCATGAGTTTGAAGCTAGCCTGGGCTACATAGTGAATTCAGGGCCAGCCTGAACTACAAAGCGAGACCTACCTAAAAAAATTAACACATGAATAATTTTTTTAAAAACTAAGGAAAAAAAGAAGAAAGATATAAGACCAAATTAATTCTAGGTAACCAAAATCTCACTCTCCACAGCCATACTCACCTCTATAAGTTATTCTTATAATGTATTTCTTTGCTAAGAGAGAAACTGATTTATGGAATTTCCATTCCCAATCCTAGATTTACTTTCTAGAATCATACTGAACAAGAAGACTACTGCTTCTTAACAAGTCTTTCAATTGTTTGCGCATCAAACCTCCCTTGGACTACTCTACTCTAGGATAAATGTAGCACATGCCAGGAATAGAAATTAACTAGTGCATGCTGTTAGGTAGACACCAATTCTTGTCTGGAAACTAAACAGTCAGTTCTTTATATCTGTGGACTCTACAGCATCAGAACAAAGCAACAGCAGGCTGAAAATATTGAAAATAAAATATTGTATCTGTACTGAACATGGAAGATTTTTCTTTGTTGTTATTCTTTAAACACACAGTATAACTATATTGTATTAGGTATTATGAGTAATCTAAAGATAATTTAAGTGTACAAGAGGATATGCATAGCTTATACACAATTACTGCCTTTTTTTGTTTTTTGGTTTTTTTAAAAACAGAGTCTCGCTTTATTAGCTGTCCCTGAACTTACTATGTAGCCCAGGATAGTCTTGAGCTCTCAGCAATCTTCCTGCCTCTGCCTCTGAGGGAGGAGAAAAAAAAAAGAACTTAGCAAACAGGTGTGAGCCACCGCACCAGGCTTTGTGGTATGTGGCACTGGAGATAGAACACAAGACCTTGAGCTTGCCAGGCAGATGCTGGAACCACTCAGCTAAATTCTCAGCCAATACTGCTCTTGTTATGTAATGAGCTTGCACATCCTCAAATTTATGTATCCTCAGAGATGCCTGGACCCAAGTTTCCACAGATAATGAAGAATGAATGTATACCATGACTTTAAGTTCTGCTTATCTGTTTTTGGAGAAAATAGTTTTCTTCATTAAATTTAATAAGGATTAACATTGGCCAGACCAATTGGGAAATACAGATTTTCATAGACAATCAGCTCAGGTAATGTTAATAATTTCAGCTTTGGGTCAAGGATTTAACTCAGTGGTGCTGCTGTCTGCCTTGCAAGCACAGGTCATGAGTTTGATCCTTGGTACAGAAAAAAAAAGTAATAATAATAATAATAACATCAGCCCTAACTGCTTAATGGCTGAAGGGGAATGTGAGGCTCAAATTGGAATTTTTTCTGCCCATAGAAGAAATCCTCTGCAAAGTCAGTAAAGGTTTAGCTCCCAAAACAACTTTATGCATTTCACTTAAAAATCACAAGACATACATGTGTATTAGGAAAAAATTCAAACATTCAAACAATATACAATGAGAAATGATTATTTATCAGTTTTAATGTAAGGTGCTAAAAAGACTAGTTGGTCACCTTAGTAGTAGAAAATGATTACCACCCCAGCTCCACAGGTAAAGAAATCAAGGTGCTCAGGAACACATTCAAGTTTGAACAATTCAAAGGTGCAGGACACAGGATATGGATCAATCCATTTTGATTTTGGAATTGCTGTTCACCAAGTTCTACAATATCCAGAATCAGCTACTTTAAAATTAAAATTAATTCAAAATTCAGTCCTCATTTGAACTGGCCATATTTCAGGTGTCCCATAGTCGTAGGTGACCTGTGACCACCTTCTAGCACAGTGAAGTATGAAACGTTTCCATCACACAGAATGTTCAGCATAACAGTGCTGCTGTGGAGTCTGCTCACCACATCTGGTAAAAGTGCTTTCCTCCCTGTCTCTTCTTATTCTGTAATGAAGACAGAACCTCTACTCACAATTCCGGGGCAACCTTTCAGAAAATTTTCTTTTTATACAAAAATTTTCATTGGCACATTTGCAATACATAATGGTTACATTCAACCTGAGGAGTTGGCACATGGACACAGCCCAGCCCCTCCTCATTCTTTTTTCCCTTCCCACTCCCTTTTAATTCTCTCCCTCCATTGCTTAGTCCTCTTCCTCTTTGCAAAAACAAACGAACAAACAAATAAAAAAATCCACCTCTGTTTTCTATTATCTAGATTTTTAATTAAATTATTTATATGCTAGGTGTCTAATATAAGAGAAGCCATGCAGTACTTAAGTCTGTATGACTGATTTATTTTTATTAATATGATGATCTAAAAGTAGACTGATCAAGTGAGGTAATGTGCCTTCTTCACTCCCACGTGATTCCACTGTGCTCGTAAGCATCACCATTGATAATTTTTAGAACCTTTTTGTGAAACCGTACCCACCTACATAGCAGAAGACTGTGGTTCCACTCCAAGTGGACAACTTCTTGTTTTGTCCAGTTTCCAGTACAAATATTTTCAGAGTAAGAGTACATGGTCTCTTTCTAAACTTTCCAAAGTACATCTATCCCAGAGGATAAGAGCTCTGGCTCCGCAGATACATAATCCAAACTTTGAGACTCTTTTTTCCTTTTGAGCTGTCTGACCTTAGCAAAGTCTTGACCTCTCTGGGATTCAGGCTTCCCATAGTAAGATAAGGACACTGACATTGCTTTCTGCAGAGCAGTTTCTGAGGATTAACTGATACCAAACTTAGAAAGCTCTATGAAATTTTGTTTGGCATACTTAGTGTACAGTGGCCACTTTGTACTGTTGTTACTAGCAAATTTGAGACTTCTTGGGAAGATAGGAACCTTCCCACTTCCCTCAGCCAGGATGTACTGATCAGCTTCTGGGGAGAGAGCAGGATGCTCCCCATTGTCCTTAGGGAGGTGTCCAGGGATGGAGGATGAGGATGGAGGTTTCATCTTTGCTCCTCCATGACCCTCAGTTACTGGAGCAGGAGAGCCAGAGTCTGAGGTGGTGACTCCAGACAACGGCTATTGCTGTGTCTCAGCAGCAGGGGAAGGCTGAGGCACAGGTCTGACATCGGTGTCTCGAATCCTGGTGACCTATAGATCCTGCTTTCCTGTCTTCCTTGTTTAAGTGAGAATGTGCTGGTGTCCCACCCTGCTTTGTAGATCAGTTCATTTTCCACAGAATTTGCTCACTGTCCTCCATTATTTTGTGACTTGGGTCTCACTACATAGTTCACACCAGCCTCAGACTTGACGCTCCTGCCTCAGCCTCCCACATTCTGCTGGTGTGCACCACGTGGCTGATCCTCTCACAATTCAATGAACAGACCTCACCCTTGTCTGCCCTGGGAGCTGAGGAGCTTCCCATTCATGGATGTTCTCCCTGTGGATTTATTCATCTCAGCAAGCTGTGCTCTGTCCACTCCATGTGTTAAAAAGATGCAGAAGCCCTAGAATTTAAAGCATGTGACTTCAACGAATGTGTGTCCTATTTTCAAAAGGAGTTGGGAAATTCTGTGTCGGTAGTAGTATTGCTAGACAAGGTCAGCAAATTGAGCTCTGAGTGGAAGGCAGCAAATCTAGGCTCCAGAAACTTCCTTTGTCGCTCACCACTGTGAAATCTGGAGCAAACAAAGCTTTCTACATCTCAGCTTCTCTCTGGACAAAAGACAGAAGTGAATTAGAGGAAGCACTGTTGAATCCTTCCCAATTCTAAAATTCTTCCCAACTCAAAAATATTCAGAATGCAATTTTTTGGCCCACTTGCTACCTTTTGGAATTTAATTTAAACATTTTCATTACTGCACTTTTGCAATACATTATGATTACCTTCACCACAGTGAGTTGGTACCTTTATCAAACACACCTTAATTTCTTTTGGAATTCTGGAGACCATACCACCTATGATCCAGAGAGGACAGCATAGCCCACACACTGCCCAGGAAAGGGAAGTAGTGTCTGCAGGCTTGTAGACATCAGCTTTAAATTTCTAGAGCCGCCAAAGATTGTATAGTTTAATTGACTTATTTGAGAACTAATATAGTTTTGGACGTAGTAACACAGGCGTCTTGGTGTCTATGAATTCAATGATAAATCAACACTTGTAAGATGAGTTTTAAAGTATAGCTATGGAGAAGGCAGAGGGCTGTTATTTCTGACTGTCTTCGGGCTAAAAGCCCTCTCATTAGAGAGTTTTTGTTTTCAAATAAGATATTAATATGCTTTTTTCCTTTTCTCTCAGAATGATTATAAAAAGTTTTTTTTTTTTGAGCCATTCACAATTGGGTTCAATTTTTCGTTTTTAAAATTTTTGTTAATATACTAAACATTAAAAGCAATAGCAAGTCCTTACAAATATACACCTGTACCAACAGTTGTTGAAAATATATTTTGCCTCATTACTCTACTTTTATATATAGGATAAACAATATCAAAATACATCTATCAACCCTACTACTCCTCTCCATCTACAAAGACTATTTTTTCTTACTTTTCTGATATTTTTTTCTTTTATTGTCTGTGTTTCTTTCTTTTATTGTTTTTATGTTACTTTGAGCAAGTGATTTAAACTCTCAGCCTCAATTATAAGTCTATAAAAATGTGGTTTTTTTAAGCATTAAATGTGATAATTTACTTGAAGTCTTTGATTTTGCTGTCAGGCATACAGTGCTCCATAAAATAAGTCATAGATGGGCCAGGGATTTAGTTCAGTGGTTCCAGCACCTGTCTTGCAAGCACAAGGACCCGGGTTTGATCCCCTGGCAACCACATACCATACTGGGTGTGGAGACTCACCCCAGCAGCAATCAGTACCACATACCACAGTGCCGGGCGTGGTGGCTCACACCTGTAATCCCAGCACTCGGGAGGCAGAGGCAGGAGGATTGCTGTGAAGTGAGTTGGAGACTGAGCTCAGGGCCAGCCTGAACCACAAAAGAAGACCTTGTCTCAAAATAATAATAACAATAATAATAATAATAATAATAATTCATAGAGTCTCTAGTATTTTAAAGCAAAGTTTTACTAATGAGATTGAACAAGGATGATATTTAAAGTGATTCTTAAAACATCTCTAGTTCAAAATTTCAATACCTTTACAGAACCGTACATACCATGTAGTACTCTGAGGTGTGTGAGGCAGTAAGTTCTAGTCTCCCAACCCAGGGCTGTGGGAAGGAAGTGTTTCATCATACTGAGGTCTCTTCTTAAGGCTCTTCATAACTGTCCCTAGGTATAATACATTTAATTTACTCCACCAGGGTTGTTTATGCACCAGTAGACTTACTATTCCAGGGTTCAGCAAACTTTATGTAATTTCAGAAAATACATAATTTAGGCCTTGAGGGCCACACAGTCTAACCTCTGCTGCACCTGCTGAGCTCTGCCATAGCTGAGACATAAGGAAAGGATATCCCTATGCTTTAATAAAATTTTATTAGTGCACCCAAAAACTTCAGTTTTGTATAGCTGATAGAAGTTACCAAAATTTTTCTTTGGGTTTTTTCCAACCCTACAAACCATTTAAAAGTTGTTTTGTTTTGTTTTGTTTTGTTTTAATTTTGAAATAATTTTGGACTCGTAAGAAGTTACAGAAACAGAATGGTCTCCTATACATTTTTCTAGCATTTACTGATGGTAGTACTTTATGTAGATTGCCAGATCCAGAAATTAACTAATATATAAGCCCTACTCAGATTTTATCAGTCTTTTAGAATTAATTTTATTGATCCACTTTTGATATAATAAAGATCACACTCATCACAGGGAATTTATGTGCATATATCTTTTTAAAAGATGTATCTTTTTAAAAGATTATTATGTAAGGATCATTATCTCAGGTCTTTTAAGTTCTCTGTAGTAAAATATACAGAATAATGAAAGTTAAAAAGGTCATAGAGGATCAGGTGGTGAAATAGCTTTATCAAATGAAGAATATGTCACTCAGAGAAAGAAAGTGTCTAGTCCAAGGTCACACAGCCAAGAAGACTGAGACAAATATTTAATGATGGTAGACAGGATAGCAGAAGAATGAAGGCTCAGTGGCAGCACTTGGCAGTACTTTAAAATCAGCACCTAAATATTAGTGGGATTCTGTTTTTCCAGAGTACCCAGGATTACCAAGAACTCAAGAGACCAAAATATAAGCCAAAATGCCAATTTATTAATTTACCATGAGAGTTCTAGCTACCAAGAGCTCCACATAGTAGGATTTTCCCATGTGAATACATTTTCATCCACTAGGAAAATCTGATATTAATTCAGAAGTTTTAGTAAATATATGGACATAGGGAAAGGAGAATATAATATTCTTGTTATTATATTTTTAAAAATCAATTTTAATATAGTGCATGCCTGAGCCAAACATCCAAAAACTTTAAAATGAAGTCAGACTTCCCTTGATCTCTTTCACCCAAGTCCAGAGGCACTATTCTCAAAAGTCTGTGTGACCAATGTTCCTGCATGAGTGTTTTGTTGCAGTTGTAATAAATGATCACAAGCTTTGTGGCTTAAAACAAAACAAATGTACTGCCTCATACTTCTGGAAGTGAGAGGTTCTAAGATCAAGGTGTTGGCAGGACTATACTCCATCTGTATGTTGAAGGAAAAATATTTTTCTACTCTTTTCAGATTCTAAGGCCACCCACAGTCCTGGGTTTCCGGCCCCTTCCTGCAACACCACAGCCAGAAATGAGGCGTCTTAGTTACTTCTCTTGTTGCTGGAACAAAACACACCACACCCGATGTTAAAGGAAGAAAAGCTGATTTGGCTCACAGTTTGTAGAGGGTTCAGCCCATAGTTGGCTGGCTCAAAGGCAGGCTGGCATGGCAGAGGGCCATCGTAGAGGAGAGACAGTCTGCAGTGTGTCAAGGCAGGCAGTGGTAGCAAAAGACTGAAGTAGAGAAGCAGCGGCAGCAGCAAGAAATGGCCAAGCCCTTGTTTGTCCTTTATATTTTATCCAGGCTCATGAGTTTAGTTAACTGCTGTAACAGTGATGCTTCTTCAAGAATTTCCCAGTCCACGTTCAGAGACTAGTTGGTTGGATTAGGTGATTATAAAGTTCCTGTTGGTTGAAATGTGGTCCAGCAACTTTCTTAGATTCCAGCCTCAGAAGAATACCAGTGCACATTCTAGATGTTCTCATTCTACAGCGCTCTAAGGGCTGCAGATAGAAAAGGGCTAGAAGTCAGGAGACAGGCATCTCAGATCTTTACTGCAGAGGGATGTATGGCACTGCATGGACAATTAATTAGAATAAAATTGGTTGTTAAAGTTAGGAAGTTATTACAAGGATCCAGGCAGAAAGGGATGCCAAATCAGGAGCCCCCCTCCCCCGCCTTGTTACAGTAAAGTGTGACAGATTTGTGTTACAGCCAAGTGTTATAGCTATCCAAAGGTCTGCGGAGGCAAAAGAAGTCAAGTGGCACTTGGGGAGATGGAGGGAAACTTTATTATGTGGTGGGCTCAAAGGAGCTCATCTGCCAAAGTCTGACCTGTGAAAAAATATGGGAGCAATCGTATACAGATATCTATTCTGTAGGGGGTTAGAGTCACATACCAGCCAAGCACGTTTACAGAAGCAGAAGGGCAGAGTTAACAGCACATCTTAAAATGTTAGATAGGAACACCTTGCAGCAGTTACATTTGCAGTTAGGATGCCTAAACAATTACATTACTCAAAACAGTTATATTTGCAGAGCAAGTAGCTTTAACAAAACATGATTCCTGGCAAAAGTGGGGGAAGGAGGTGAAACAGGCCTGCCGTACTGTACATTATTTCCTTTTCACCTGCTGTCCACCCAAGCTCATTACCACACATCCCTGGCACAAGGAGAATCTCTCCTGATAACCTCAACTCATTTTTTAGGAATAACTATGATATACTATAATCATTCTCAAACTCTAAAGTGAATCACAATCACCCAGAGAACTTGGTAGACCACAGATTCCATCTTCAGAATTCAGAATTCAGAATCTCAGAATTCCAGGTTCCATCTCCAGAATTTCTGACTGAGAAGGCAAAGGAGAGGGTAATAATTTGCATATGGAACAACACATTATTCCAAGGCTGCCGACATATGTCTGTAATCTTAGTTCTCTGGGAAGCTGAAGTAGGAGAATCTCAAGTTAGAATTCATACTGGGGAATGTAACAAGACCCTATATCAAAAAGGGGGTTGAATGGGGAAATTTAGCTCAGTATGAAGTCTCTGAGTTCAATCTCAGTATAAAAAATAAGTGCACAATTTAAAAACTACCAGGATGGAACAGCAGTTCAAATGGATTAGAATGGATTAGTTCTGGCTTCATGGAATTAGAATTATTCTGAGGTGTTTAAAAATTAACAATCAGATACCCAGGTCACACCACGGAATACTTATAGAAGGATCTTTTCAACAGTGGGACTCAGGAAGTGGCGTCTCTAAAAACGCCCCAGGTGACTGCAACACTCCATTACACTGGGAACTGCTCAGCTAGAGGCTCCTTGGAGGCCATTACACTCCTAAAATATCATGACTGTGTCTGTGAATGTTTCTAATCTGACCCAGGAGTTTCAGGAAGGACTCAAGATGGTGCATTGCAAAGCAGAAAAACACACTTTGGGCTTCAGTGTTCTGCTTACAAGATATTTGCTGTTTTCTTTTAAAATTTATACTCCAATTGGTGGTGATGGTTGTGGATGTTTTGTAAAATGGACAGGGAACCTGGGCTAAGTTAGGGTGGGGTGCGTGCTGACTCACAAAATATTAGAGCCTGACCACCTAGACCACGGCCTCTCACCCCACTGTACTTTCCAGATGTGGAAATCAAGGGCCTGAACCTGAACTTAGACTCATTCCTCCTTCAGTTTCTAAATAAATGTTTGAGTTTATCTTAGTAGTCATGGTTGAGCTAGAGACTCAAGCCAATGAAAACAAGGATAGAGCCACCAAAGCACTGTTAGTTGTTTCTGTTGCTTGGGCCAAAATTGTCATTTTACTCAAAAGCTAAAAAACAAGTCAGGCTGCCCTGGACCTGGTGTTCTTCAGATACCCAGGTGAGTGGGAGATTTTTATTGGCTGTACTGTGTGAACTAAAAGCAAAGAATTTACAGGCTGTACCACTCAAATAATGGAAGTGATTTTTGCTTTCCCATAAAGGTAACAATATGGGAATAGAAATCTTTCACTTGGGGGAATGAATGCTTGTTCCATTAAGGCTGTAACTGTCCTACACATGCTGGCAGTACTTCCTGAGAAATCCCTTTCGGATCTGCTTTATTTTCCCCAGCCAGCCAGAGGAATCTATCACTTGGGCACACGTTTTACAACCATTCTTTCAACAACTATTTGCTTTAATCTCTCTCCCAGGGTTCTGCATACTAGCAGTTATTAAAGATTTAAAATAAACCTGTTCTTACTATTGAGCAAATGGCAATAAATTACACTTAGAGGAATTTACTTGGATTTCTGTATGTCTGTCTACACAGTTTTTGTCATTCACCAGACTGTGTTCTGAAGGACCCTTTGCTATTTCCAGAATTAAATTTCCCAAATATGGGCCGGGGAGTTAGCTCAGTGGTTCCGGCACCTGTTTTGCAAGCGCAAGGGCCCGGGTTCGATTCCCCGGTAACCACATAACAATACTGGGTGTGGAGACCCACACCCAGCAGCAACCAGTACCACATCCCACAGTGCCGGGCGTGGTGGCTCACGCCTGTAATCCCAGCACTCGGGAGGCAGAGGCAGGAGGATTGTGACGTGAGTTGGAGGCTGAGCTCAGGGCCAGCCTGAACCACAAAGCGAGACCCTGTCTCAAAAAAAAAATTTCCCAAATATGACTTAAGGCATGACACCATGGTCACCTTTAAAAACATTCAGATGTGATAAAATAATAATATACGACAGGGGAGTTTTAGAAATGAGTCAAAGTTCAGGTGTGAGTTCCCATCGTTCCCTGCATTAGAAATGAAACAGACCTAGGGCAGCGCCTCTGAACCTGCAGTGGTGCTGAGCTCGGGAAGCTGAGCCAATAAAAGAGCAGTACGTACTGTGTGCCAGCAGCAAGGCAGTTTAGAGGCACATGAGGTTCTCCCCTCTCAGGAGAACTGCCAAGTGGAAGTGAGATTAGTCATTGTTTAAGTTATTTTTCTCTCAATGCCGAGACAAAATACCCACCACTTAAAGTTAAAAGGGGAAAGGTTTATTTAGTTTACACTCATAGAAGTTTCAGTCCATAACTGGCAGACTCTAAAGCAGGGTGGCATGGCAGACAAGCCTTCCAGAGGAGAAACACTTCCTGGCAGCCAAAAAGTAATAAAGGAACAAGAGGCCTTAGTTGCTTCTTCCTGCCCCTTTTACACTTTATACAGGCGACTGGGATTCGGGCAATGTCAAACAAATGAGTGGACTAATTTAGCAGTTGCAAACCTTCATCCCAGCATCACACACTCTAGATTAAGCCATCTCTGGAAAAAAAGTCCCATCTCATTTGCATGAGGCTTTAGGGAGACCCCTAAACACAAACCATAATAGTCATATTCTGTGTAAGCACAGTGTTGCTCCTAAGACAAATACAGTGATGTTATCTGGTGACAGATTTTGCTCTACATATTTCTTACTCTTAGAACTCTCTGAGATTGAATGGACTCCCATGGGTCCATAGGGAAATGCAAAAGTCAAGATGGTGGCACTCTGGCTCAGGTTGTAGAATCAAGGGGATCTGGGAGGCAGTGGGCTCTGTGTCAGCATGACCTAGAGCAGGTGTATCTCCCAATACCCCAATGTAAACAACTTCCTTAACTAAGTAAATAACCAAGTTTGTTACTGGCATATGGCCACTTATGTATTTGGGTATAGATGTAGACTAGGCAGTGGAGGATTGCTGCAAGCATGGGTGGGCCAGAGGCATAAGGACTACCACAAGTGTATAGTGGCTGGGGCCCACAAGAGCAGCTGACCAGATGGACTATGGACACTGTGCCCCTGAGGCTCCACCTCACCAACTTGCACTAAAGTAGCTGAAGAAATGATGTTTAACATAATCCCACAGTTCTATGTTTTTTGTGGGGGGCTTCCTGAACCTCAAGTGCAACTCCCCCGTTTGAACTGTTGACAAGGCAGTGTGGTAATGAGTTCATCACTGGTGAGCATATTCAAGCATAAAGTGAAAGATGACTTAGCAGTGATATGGAAGAGCTGACTAAGCATGGGGCAAAGAAGGTATGGTTTCTAAAGTACTTTTCAGGGGTGAGAGGAAAACAAATCTAGGGCCATAAGAACAACTGGGAAAGTGAGGCTTTAAAAAAACAAAGAAAGCAAACATTCCCAGACTTATCTGAAGACTTCAAATACTATGCTCCCACCCCATAGTCCTTAGAGAGGAATGAATCAAAGTGTGAAGAGGCCATCTTCATCCTCCTTTTCATGCTGCATGTCACAGAAGACGTGTTGGCTTTCTCCTGGGTCCTGCAGGCTACAAAAAGAGGCAGGATGAGAAAAAGGAACAGCAAGACTGGGGGAAAAAATAGAACACAATGCTACTGATTTGCAATGCAACCGACCAAAGGCTGCATAAAAATTTCAGAGTCCATCCAGACCAGTCTTTTTACAAATGAAAACTGAGGCCAGAGGCCATGAAGGCAGTTGCTTTTGTAAGCTATTATCAGAAGAGAAGACCATGTCCTTAGTAAAGTATAAAATTGTGATTGGAATGCAAAATGGCCTCCAAGTATGATGCTGGATGGCCACCTTGCTGGGCCTCAGTTTCCTTGCTTGTTAGTGCTACTTCATAACAAATGCTGTGGTACTGATACAGCCCAACAATGAAAACAGGCCTTCATTAACAACTTACATCAAATTTTTGTTTCTTTCCCAAAAAGCTATAGAACAGAATAGATATCCAAGATCCATTTCCAGGAACTCTTCAAAGACTACTGTTTTTAAAAAAATTAAATACAAAATGAAAATAATCATTCTATGATGTAACTGGGCAGAGGAACCAAGTCCTCAGAATAATAGTCTAATTTCTTCATCTTCCACACTTCCAACTCTCCTACCAGTGAACTTCAGTTCAACAATGTGCTTTTAAAAGTCAGTCTCCTGGGACTGAACAAATCCAGGGCAGAGTAGTGACATACCGCTTTCTTCTTCTTTTTCCGTCTTTTCTCTTTTATTTTTTTCATACAATACTTCTATTTTTAAATTTTCTATTGGTACAATTTAGATATACATAATGACTAAATTCATTGTAGGGAATTGGTACCAGGACACAATGTCTCTTGATTCTTCTTTTGATTTTTTCCAATCCCCTCCTCTCCCTTCAGCCACTTCTCCTCCTTATTTACAAAAACTCTGTTTCTAGTTTTTCCTTCTTTTCTCATTTTTTCTTTTCCTTTCCTTCTTTTCTCCCTCCTCCTCCCTGGTTCCCCTTTCCTTTTGAACAATTTTTCCTCTTTCACATTCTCTGTTCAGCATTGCTACTATTAATGCCATCTGCCTTTTTATCCTCACTTTGAATAGAAATACAGTGTTAACTGAGACAGATATTAATGGAAGTTACATCTCCGCATCTTTTCCACCTCTAACACCATGTCTTCCCATTCCTGTGTTCAATCAGAACCCAAGCACAAGTAGTAAAGCACTGAATAGCATGTGATTATTTGTAGCGGCTTATATAACTATTACAACAATCAGTCACGTGGGACAAGTTACCTCTTATGTTTCTGGAAACAACTGGCTTTCATGATTTTTCCTGAAAAGATAAGGAAGGCCACACTGTGAGCACAGAAGCTGCTGCTGGAGTATGTGGGGCACCTGGTCCCATTTGGGCCCAAAGTGAGTTAGGGACAGTTAGCAGGGAAAGCTGTCCCTTTCCCTGGCCCAGTGCTCCTACTCAGGGCCTGTTAATTACAAAGCCATTCAAATTTTGTGGGCCATAGTGTTAGGCTGCATCATTCAGGAGTCATTCATTTATCCAGAATTCAAATAATCATGTGAGGTCTTTGTGAGATATACTCAAAATTTTCCAAAACTATAACTATGACCTCGAGAGTTGGTAGCAAGTTTTCAGTGAGTTCTAAATTTCCTTTTGCAGTATTCACCTGGGACAGGAGTGAGACTGAACACGTGCTCCTGCTCAGCACAGCTGTGAGAGCTCCTTGTCACATCTCACGACCATCTTTCCAGAAACAACGAATTCCTCTCCATTTTAGAGTGGTACCAAGTTCCCGGTGACTGTCTCTGCCTGAAAGCTACCCACACTGTTTCGTGGCTCCTTTTGCACTATGTTGAAATGTTGTTTGTGGGGAGAAGAGTGCACGGTCATGGATCAGCTTGAGAACTTAATAGAAACTACAGGCCTTGTGGCCTAGAAAACGCAGACATGGAAAAATGAACACATTCACAAATGATTTCCAGGGATTCACATCTCCTCTACGAGCCATCTGTGGTCCCTTGGTTAAGAAAGTCTGCTTTGAGGAAACATGTAAGATCAAGATCATTCATGGCACAGTCCTAGTAAAAGCAAGATGGCTCCAGGGGTTCTTAGTCCCCAAGAAGAAAAAATTAATATCACTTTTAGTAAATGAAGGCAGAACAAGTCAGGGTAGTCAATTAATCTGGGACAAAGTGTCCCAACTGGGAAGGTACTCTGATTCTTGCATCTACTTTTCGTGGAGGACAATACCAAAAACCACTATTAACTTATGGTTAGCTCCCTGATGAGCTGGGGCTGAGACTGGACCAAGCTTCTGCTGGGGTTGAACAAAGGGGCAGGAAGCAGGAACAAGTCACCAAAAGAGCCTGCTGGAGTCACTGTGCCCCTGAGGCTCCACCTCACCCACCCTGCCACCTTACCTTGCAGGAGAAATGCCCCGAGCAGAGCCAAGAGTCCGAGTCCCAAGCCAGACACAGCGATTATCATCAGCAGGTAGGTGCTGAGCTCCTTGAAGGGATGAGACACAGGAAAGGCGACCGGTCTACTTATGGCTGAATGCCACTGTCCCGGACACACCCCCATCCCAACAAGGCCTTCCTGTCACCAGCACAATCCACCACATTCTGCCCAATGTCTCAAATTACACTGTTGCCAATTTGGTCATATTTTAAAATGCATTCCTTAAAACCTAAAAAATTTTACTCATGGGCCGGGGATTTAGCTCAGTGGTTCTGGCACCTGCCTTGCAAGCTCTAAGGCCCAGGTTCAATCCCTAGTAACCACATACAACAATGATGGATGTGGTGACTCACGCCCACCAGCAATGAGCACCATATACCACAGTGCCAGGTGAGGTGGCTCACGCCTGTAATCCCAGCACTAGGGAGGCAGAGGCAGGAGGACTGTTGAGTTCAAAGCTGATTTCAGAACCAGCCTGAACTATAAAGTGAGACCTTGTCTCAAAACAAAAAACAAAAAATTTTACTCATATCCCTAAATGTTCCCCAGTCTAAGAGTTCAGGGATATACAGCATGTGAAGCTCAGGAGTCCGAAGATAAACAACTACTGTGAGCTGTGTTTTCCACTCTCAACTCTCCTTCCTGGTCACTGCTTAATCCTTTGAGCTCTCCCCAGCCCCGTGCAGCAATTTTCATGGCTGGCTTCAGCATCTAGGGGGGAAAAAAGCTGGCCTCAAAAGAAAATGGAGCTCAATTTCAAGTGTGCCACACCGGCTCTCACAGTGTAGTGGAGCACTCTTGGGACAGCGGTTTTTCAGGAGATACCAACTACCATTGCCCTGTGTTTCTCCCATAAGACGGGGGTGACACTTTCCAGAAGTCACATGGTATGGATGGTGGCGCCTGGCACTTCCTCTCCTACCTCAGCAAGTATAAAGTGACACCAAGAGGCCAGGCATCAAGGGGACTTGAAAAAATGTAAAACAATGTCATTTTCCCACTAATTATTTTCCTCTGGAAAAATATAAGTAAGTGTCATGTTATTTATGTTAATGTGTCATGGGGTTTGTTCATCTTGGCTTTAAACGAACTATTAAATATTTTTCAGTTTTAATACAAATTTCTCATTCTTAACTTTTAGATGTACAAAGGGATACTGACACCAAAAAGTTTGAGAAGTGTGGCCCTGCAGGGCCTCCGCCATTTCCCACAGAAGCTGGGCTCAGTGAGGACCCCCACCTGTCCCATTCATGCAGAAACTGGGGCAGTGGGACATCAGCAAGGACAGGACTACAGGTCACTCCAAGAACAGACACTTTTCCTACACAGACATCTGCTCCCTGAAATTCTTCCTGAAGGTGACTCTCATCATTTTTATAACAGTAAAAATAAATAAGAGTACACTCAGAAAATAAGAGTAACTATGATGCCAGGTGTTGGTTGTGGGGTGTGTCAGTAGTCCTGAGCTTCACAGAAGGAGCATGTGATCATTTTCTATTTTTTCTTTTCAAAGCATCTGCAGACATACAAATCATTGACATTATTTCTGGGAAAAGTGTAAGTCTACAAATCATTTGTCTATATTTTAAGAGTTATGGTTCATTTTGTTATTTAGCAATATTCTATTCTCCCTGGACCATCTCACCAAACCCTGCTGTGGATTTTTAAAAGTCCAAGTTGTATACTTAAATATTTCACAGATTTTTTTTTTACCTTTGCCTCTGGAACTTTCTGTTTAGTTTCTAGGAAGGAAAAAAAGGAAAAAAAAAAAAAACAATGGTTATATTTCTTGTGGGAAAAAAAAAAAAAACCTTCTAAAATAGAGATCTCTGGGCCATCTGGAATTTCAGCTGATCTGCTCTGTATCACCTTCTCTATTTTGTATAGTTTATTTATGCATATTTGCTTTGATATGGTTCTGAACGAAGGTTCATCTGGTCTCCAACATTATTCCACAGGAATATCTCCATTCTGTAGGTGGGTGGAGAAACATCTAACCAGCACAGTTGGCTTTCATTTTTGCACAGATTCCAGCAATGTATTCAGGGTTTATTCAGTAAGAAAATGTGTTAACCTTTCATTTAACAGGTACCTATTAAGCACTTATAGATAAGGTAGAGTATAAGCGCCATGGAGCACACTGTTATAGCCATACCATAGGCCCCAAAATTTACAACTTAGTGCAGAAAATAAAATTTAAACAAATACAACCACACATCAGGTAGCAACATTTTGGCCAATGATGAACCTGGTATACAACAATGGTACAACAATATTGTAACTGAACCAATGGATTTCATTACCTACTGAAGTCTAGTCATCATAATATTACAGCAAAGTGCCTTGTATCTGTGGTGATATTAGTGTAAACAATACTACTGCATTGCCGTACAGTCATGTACAGTACATAACACTTGATAATAAGTGACTGACATTGGCTTCCATATTTGCACTACAACATTTTATTGTTATTTTAGAGTATAATCCTAATTACAAAACAAAGTTACAAGAAAGCATATGCTCCAAGACTGTGGCAGCTGCTTCATCGGTCTCATGTTACCATCTCTCTCATTTGCAATATATTATTTTGTATTTAGCTTGATTTCTAGGTAAGATAGATCACACTATGTATGTGTACACCAGGCAGCCAAGGAGTATAGTAAGCTATACCATCAAAATCTGCCTAAATACACTCTATAACATTCATACAAAACAAAACCACCGAACAATGCTCTCCTCAGAATGGATTGCCATTGTTAAGCGACACATGACTAAAATGTGACTGACAGAAGAAAGAATCAGTTACAACTGCACAAATCTCTGTGAAGACGGAGAATATCATCTTGTGTTCCAAATCATGAACACAACAAGCTGTGCTGCAGCATCGCAGAAAGCTTCTGTGAGAAAGAAAAATTTAAACTGAGACAGATCAGCTGCTCCTAACTGCTAGCTGAGTGACATGGGCAATTTCCTGATAATATGCCACATGCTAACCCCTTTCCAGGCACTACATAGCTCCTATATCTGCATGGAAACTGCATGGGGTGTGCGTGTGTGTGTGTGTGTGTGTGTGTCTCATTGAGGAATCGAACCCAGGTCCTTCTCACTGAGCTACATCTCCAGTTCTTCTAACATCATCATTTTTTTGAAGCAAGATCTCCCTAAATTGCTGTTTCCCACGCTGTGCTTAAACTTACAATCTTCTTGGCTCAGCTTTTTCAAGTGCTGGCATTACAGGTGTAAGCTGACATGCCCAGCATCACGAAGAGTTTGTAGCACAAAGGCAAGACCAAAAGATCATTTGAGCCTAACAGGTACAGCATAGCGAATGTTTGTTGAATGAGTAAAATGTTTGTTGAATGAGTAATGCCTAAGTGGAGATAAGGTTATATAACAGTCACCCAGGCAAGGAATGGTGAGAAACGCATTTCAAATCAACAGAGCAGACAAGACAAGCCAGGGAAGCACAAATCAGTCTGACACCCATGTCCAGTGGCAAGCCTCTGTGCAGGTGTTAACTGAAGGGGCGGGTAGTAGCAGGAGAAGACAGGAGTAGGGTGGGGAGGAACTGTTCAGGATGTGCTTTTTTTCATGCTCTGGTAACTTTCTGACTCTTAGGCAGTGAGAAAGGACCAGAGTTTTCAGTATGAAGGGGCTGAGTCAGAGGATGATGGAACAGTTCAAGGAAGAGGGAGCATGAACTCCAGGGCTAAAGCTCATGTAGCAGAAATACAGGAGGAGATACAGATTTCAAAGCAATCAGAAATGTCAGGGTAGACAGAGATTGTAGAGGGGACGTCAATGGGATATAGACACAGAACCTGGAGTGAGAAAGAGATAAGCATCTTAGATCACTCACAAGTTCCCTCTCTCTACAGCAGCCCCTGGCCCAGCCCTCTGTGGACTAAAATTAGGATCAGGGCAAGGACAGCAGAAGTGCAAAGCTACAGGGGGATGAGCTTGCAGTCTAGATCACTGAGCCAAGGTACTAACACTGTTCAACTCCACAGCCATCAATATATCTGACTCAGGGCCAAGTTTTTTTTGTTTGTTTG
>PVIR01007585.1:0-60357 GCA_004026965.1 Petromus typicus | reverse complement strand
TGATATAAGCTACAGGAGCTCTGCTGTGCAATGGGTTGGAATGGTTTGTTCTATGTGACTGCAACTTTGTTTTGACTGTCTACTCTTTTTTTCGTACCTTAGTTAGATAATACATGTGATAATATATGATTAAGAGTTAGGAGATTTCCTGCATCTTGATATGACCATCCCCGTAGTTGGGAGAATAGACAGAGTCTGCTAGAGGTCTGGTGTTTCTCCTTTACAGTGCTCCATCTTACCTTGAATAGCAGTGCCTCTTACCAGGAATTCATCGTAGATTTTAAAAAGCCTGGGGAAATATTGGCACCTTTAGAATAACACAGTCAATTTCCTCACTAGACCACAAGACCAGTGTAGTCATACACCAAGTAATAATGTTTTAGTCACAAATGACCATATATACCACCGTAGTCCACAAGCGTGAATCATCTCATGACGTCAGAGCTCTGTGAGTTTCACAGCAGTGAAATGCCCTACCAATGCAGTTTTTTTCAGGATGTGTTTCCATCATTATGGGATGAATGACTGGCCTTAATATTCACCACTATCAGCTTAGAAGGATCATAGGTTTAAATTTCCTACATGTAGGCTTCATAAAAACCAGGATTTTAAAATATCACTTATTGCCTATTTTTTTGTTGAAAGCTTTATGGTTATAATATCTAAACATCATGTTATCATTAATACTTTATCAGTCTGACTTGTGTTTTTAAACCTTCAATCACTTTTTTCCATATGTGATCTATAGATAACACATTTAAAATTATTACTGGAAACACAAATAACTAACTGTGGCATATTTGGCAGTTTTCAAAACTTTTCCATGCTTTTGCTTTCTTATATAAAAATGAGGCTATTAATTGTATCTTATATTATGCGGATGAACAAATGAATTAATAATGCAAACTATTAAATACGATGCAAAATTTTTGCCACCTACTCTGAGTTCCTCATTTTCACAGATGATAATAAAACCAGGCTTAGATTCCCAAGGCCTTTGGTCACAACTGCCCCACAATATTTGTGTCAGTGGGTTAGGGCTGGCCTTTTCTCTTCTCATGCACCTATTTAGCTCCACCATTGCCAAGCCTTCCTGTCCCTCCTGTCCCAGGGAGAACTGATTCCTTAATCTTAGTTCTCATGGGTGATTCTGTATGCACTAATGTCTTCTTGACCTTGGTATGAGTGAAGTTAGGAAGTGGACAACCTTGGTTGTAAGTATGTTCTGTTCATTATGCGATGCTCATCAACATTCTTACACTGGGTTCACAAGATACCAATTGAAGTTCCTATTGTACAGTTGTGGCAACCAAAAATGTCTTCAGGTACTGCCAAATGTCCCCTGGTGGAGAGATACTTGGTTGAGAAGCATAAGCTTATACTTCTGTTATTCCATGTATAAGTTGTGAAGTACTAACTTTGTACTTACTAGTTTTTCTAAGAGCACTGCTTATACTGACATTAGTAATTATGTATTAGAAGTTGATATCACATCTAATTACATGGAACCATTCTGAGAAATTAGATGTTCATATCCAAGCTCATACATAGAGAGAGGTTTCCCACTCGGGCAGGTGGGTACCAGAATCCACATTCCCAATCACTCCACTGTGCTCCTGTTCTCGTGGATGCATTTGTCTCTTCTCTGCACAGGGTATGACTCATAGAGGAAGTGGGAACAGGTCGAGCACCTCTGATCCCAGAGCAGCAAGCTCAGTGTGAATGTTCAGCTACATGAGCGAGCACCTGTCTATGGTTTTACTATCTCAGCAAGAGAAGGTGGATATCATAGATTAAGGATAAAGATTTGGAATCTTTAAGTATTTGTAGACTAGATTAATTAGCATTGACTAATTTATAGATTAGAAAACTAAGACTTTAGTGCATGAAATGGCTTCGCAAGAGCAGAAAGCTTTTGGACAACAGAAGCAGCTTCAGCTTCACAGTCTTCTATCACGTGCTTCAGGCCTTTCTTCTGTTTTTCATGGTGTTTTCCTTTTGTGAGTAACAATAATTTCATGATCAGAATTAGCAGCAGTAGCAGCCAGGAGTTGTTGCCTATTTATTGTTTCACAAAATCATTTTGAATATGCTTAAAAAACAGTTTTCTAATTTATTGTAGTGTTTTTGATAGATGACAAAGAAATTCAAAATGTTTAAACATCTGCTAACAGCTCCCACCACAACATACTCTTGAGATCACTCAATTGAGATCTCTGGGCTTTGTCTCCTTTGGAGTTAGGCATCTTGACTCTCTGGATAAATGACATTTGATTTACTTATCTGGGAAATAATAACTTACTGACTTTTAAAAATTGGATGCAGTGGTGGAATTATTATAAAAATACCAGAATATTCCCAGCCTTCAAGTATCTTACCCATAGTCCTTTGTATGCTTTTTCATTCTTCTGTCAATATCTCTATGACAAGAAGTTTTATAATCACTATTTTGATTCATGATTATAGTAGCCATAAACTTAACTTACTTTGAAATTTAAGTATATATAACAAAGTAATAAAGTCTATTTGCATAGGAAAAATAACTGTATAATATTAACAAAAAAACAAATTTTACATGCAAGCAAATATTCTTCACCTAAACTTCATGATCTGTGATACAACTTAAAGCTCCTCTGTTTCCTCAAAGCACCTACCTGCCCAATGACTATATCCTAAATTCCAGCCTTAGTTAATGAACCTTTCTATTTTCTATGTTCTTTTAAAATCCAGTAGCCCTGGGAAGTAGGTGCTAATAAAAACTAATTGACACTGAGGTATTAATGGCAGGGCACAGTGTAGAAAATTTCTATAAGTAAAGTTAAAAGACTTACTAACTTGGCTTGTTACTTTGAACAAGTCACTTCACATCTCTCAGCTATGGAAAACAGAACTGATTAAACTTGCCCAATGGTTCCTACGTTGAGCATTAGATAATGTGGCATAAATAAAAACAGTTTTAAGGCTAATAATGGTATTTTATCTAACTATTGTGAAATTATTAGAGCTAAGAGCTATAATAGTATGACTACTAACTGCTCAAGATGGACATGTGTAATACAGTTTCCCTTGTCTTGAAAATTTTAACTACAGTAATATCTGCATGGTTTGTTTTTTAAAAAATAATTAACTTCTGGATTTGTGGAGTATTTGAGAAACAAACTAAAGCGTAACTGACTAATATGGGAAGGTAAAAATATCTCTCAGTGCCCATCTGCCTTCTAGCAATCACAGTCCTTACCAATTACCCATTGCTCCTCCAGATTTGGTTAACTCCCTTACTCCTGAGAAAACAAGGAGATATTTTTTAATTCTTCACTTTTCCTACTCAAAATGGGTATTATCTTATTGTGTAAACTTATGGATATATTATTGAAGATATTAAATGGATAAAACCATTGTAATAATTGAGTCTAAGTAGAAATATTGTCATCTGTATGTTTGAAAATCAGCACATGAGTGTAGATGTAAATCTAAACATTAGTAGTAGAAAAAAATGCCCAGTTGCTTTTCAGATCACCTGAATCTTGTTTCTGTCAGAGGTTGGGAACTTCTTATCTGCTCTCTTTACAGAAAATCTCACTTTCTAGGATTTCATAGTCTGACTTGGTATTGTCAAAATGTCAGTATTACCTTATGAAGAGGAAAGAACAAATAAATGATTAACAACCTAGTCTAGAAGTTGTCAGTTACCGATCACTCTTTTGTGTGTTGTTTCATAGTCACTTGCTCTACTCTTCACCCTATTCTACTAGCCACTTTTACAACTTTTGTCTAATTCAATTGTCTAGTAGGTCATTAAGTTAAGCTTTCTCATCCCCCGTATGTTACTGAAAAAGTTATTGAAGTGATAGGACTTGAGTGTGTGGAATTAAGATTTAAATTCTGATATTCTTATATTGAGTTTTCTATTCATACCACAAATAACCAAAGAATGAATGAAAATCAATATATCATGTGGGCAAATCGTCACAACATTCAGAGAGCAACACAAATGCACAAATCAAACTTTGAAATAAACCCTCGATAATCCCAACTCTATGATTATTTAAACTTCTTACTTGTTGAATTGTCTTAATTTTATCAGAATTCTCTAGAACATTCTCCTACTAGAATGTCATGTTGTATTATCTCCTATAAATTTAAGTATTTCACCTTTCTTCCATATTCATTCATTCATTGTTCCCTCCCAGGAATAGAGAAATATTGACAATGGGCATAACCCCCTGGTTTTCAGTCCAGCTTTTGTTAAATGAATTAAATTTAGCCTCTCGTGGCTATTTTAGTTACTTCCCTCAAATCCCTGGAGATATAAATTATCCTTTCATAGCTCTTCACTCACACGTGTTTTTTATTTTCAGATTATTTTCCACACCAGGCATGTATTTCCAGCAAGTGATATTCAGGGTCTGGAAAATAAGTTCTCACATGGTAGAACCTTTTGTCACCTATTTCAAAGACAAAAATCTATGTTTCACCTTCATCTCACTTTTGCTTTTACAGCCATAAACTTGTCTGTATCCATTATAATTGTGGTCACTGAAGCAGATAATCAGCCCAGTATGTAGGGTTGTGGAGCTTTCACGAGCTTTGAGAGGAGTTCCTGGAGTGAAATTTACATAGTTCACATAAAATTCTGTGGCTCCAGCTAATGTATTTTCAGGCTTTCAGGGTGTAAGTTATTGACTCCTCTGAGGATCCCCTGCACAGTACCCTTTCATTTTGTTTTTAAATATATTCTATCATTGCACTTCCAAAATAATTTTGCCTCTAAGTACATTTTTTACTTTAAAAAGTTGCATAGACAACTTTCCTATATATGTTATCCAATTTTCTTCATTATCAACATCTTACCTTTCTCTCATACATTTGTCAAAACTATCAAAATTACTTTCACACAATATTATTCAGGATAGTTCAAATTAATTTTGAATTTACTAATTTTCTTTCAATCCCAAGAACTAATCCAAAGTTGCACATTGCATTTAACTGTTATATCTTTAATTCTGTGATAGTGTTCTCTTGTTTATTGCATCTTCAATAGTCTTGATGATTATTTACCAGATGTTTATAAGATTCCTGTAATTTGAATTCATCTGTTAGACAATGTGGCAACAATAGAAAGATAAACATATACACATTTGAAATAAAGAGATCTGAACTGTGTGAAAAGGTATTAAGATTCCTGGCATGTGACTTCAAAAGACAATTGTTAGAACTGTTCTCTGAAGAATCAAACTGATTGGGCATTACCAGGATTCTATCATTTTTAAGTTAAGTGGCCTTGGAAGAAGTTCCCCAATTTCCCTAGAATTTGGATTCTGCATTATACAAATTTGAGTCATTCCTATAAGGCATAGAATCACATGGTGATTATAGTAAGCAATGAATTGAAACTGCTTAACACAATGTTTGGTGGAGTTTGAGTGCCAGTGAATGCCCACTATTTCAGTAATATTATAATTTTAATTAATGAGTAATCATAATGGTTGAGCTCAGTGACAGCATGGAGATACCTGCAATTCTCCATTTTCAGCCATGTATTTGTTTTATTTTCTAGCTATTTCAAAATATTTTAGCTTTCTTCGTTCATTTTCAGTCTGAACTTCGTTTTTGTTGTATGCTTCACACTGAGATTGTTTCTTGGCAGAGGATCTAGAGGGATCTTGTGGCCCAGTGATTACAAAATACCAGCAAAAGTAATGAAGACATTGCCATAGAAGTTTCCTGAGATTTGTATTCAGAGAGGGCTGGCTTAGATTGCCCTCCATCATTTGTTATTGTTAAGACCTTACACATGTCTCTTGGTCGCCTTATCCTCCAACTTGATCACAAAAGACAAAACTCGGTCTTAGGATCAATATGATAGTTCAGAAAGATAGTCTCCATAAGAATCAATAAAATGAAAGATAAAAATTCAAACGAAATCATGAAGAGAAGATATGAGCAGACATTTCATCAAAGAAAAACAAGTGACTGTTAAATATAATGACAAGCTTTTTAATTTCATTATTAATGTAAAATGCATATAAAACACTGATGAGAAAGTTTTCTATGTCAGATAAAAAATTTTTGAAGTTTGACAATGTAATATATCAGTGAGGCTGTAAAGGAACAGAAATGGATTATTACAGATACTTTGGAAAACCCCTGCTCTTCAATAAGGAGAGCTGGAAGCTTGCATAGACTTGGACCAAACAGTTTTGCTACTTTTTCTTTATTTTGAGAAACTACTGTGGAAAAAACAAGGGATGTAAGGATAAATGACATTTTCTTCATTTATGTAGCAATGATTTTTATATCTTTTATTCTGTAAATGTGGCTTTTCATTCTAGGTAAAATATTCATGTGATACAGTACTAACAGGTCATACTCTAGAGTACCACTTACAACTTTATGATTTAATTAAGTCCTATCCCTGCACAAATTTATGTATAATGTGTCAGTTACATATCCAGAGGGAATGTTTGGTTGCCACTGTCAAAAGGACAGGTGAGGTTGGGTAGGTATCTGCTTTATGTCTTGTCTCAGATTTAGGGAAACAGTTTTATCCTGACTTATAACTTAGCCACAGCTGGCCTTTCCAAAAAGGTTCATAAATTACTCTTCAAATAAACTTTATCCATAAGTCACTAGTCTAATTACAAATATGGAGCATTTGACAGCAGATCCCCAAATTCTTCTGCCTCTTTGCAAGATTCCATTTTAATGGGTTTTATACATAACATGTTATAATATTTGCACAATAAAAGGTGTCAGAAAAGCTTTTAATCAAACCCTATATGCATTTGTGGCACCAATGGGGCTGCCCCTTCACAGGGAAAAACACTGACATTAAAAGCACTTTCATGCTCAGAAAAAAAAAAAAAATCTCCTTCCCAGTGCACTGACATGAGAGGGATGGCGAGCCTTTTAGAACTTGCAGTCATACAAGCAGCCAACTGGAGCACATGTGCCACTGGTTCGCCATCCTTTCTCTAACTCATTGACCCATGCGTTAGCCCAGAGTCAGTTATCTTTGTTCTCTACTGTGATTATGTCAGTGTTTCTTGTGATTATACTTGTAATTTGTAAATTATTCTGTAAACTAAATGAATAGGTAATCTTCTATCCAGGCTGTTGATAGTTTTTCTTGCTTTTGATCAGAGATAAAACATGTATTCTAAGATCTATATCCATTCATAAAAGTTTGTATCTCATACTCTAAATTCAAGAATTCTGTCCTTTACTACTATAATATCATGATGGGACCAGTGTAACATGGCCCCTTCTGTGGGATTGGGATTCTGCCCAATATTAACATAGCAGGGAAAAGTTTCACGATTTTAAAGAGCCTTCCTGTGAGTTCTTTAAAATGTCTAGAAGAAGCTGAAGAAAGGCTATTTTCCCTTTCTAGTGGCTTAGGTCTAAGGTAATCTACTTATAGACTACTTTGGGCTGTACTTAGGATAATACCAACTGTGGCCATAGTTTACCTTTCACAACTGAAATATGGTTCATAGCAGCTAGGGATGCAGCTCAGTGGAATCATACCTATCTCACAAACTTAGCTTCCTGAGTTTGATTCCTGGAACCAAAAACTAAGTAAATGCATACATACATATGGCATCTACAGAGATTGACATGCATTGTTCTCCTGGTGACATGATGGGCTTTCTAGCATTGCTGAGCTTGAAATGCTCCATCACTTGAGAGTCCTGTCTCCAACCACTCCTGGTTTTAAAATTTGACTCTTGTTGTCTAAGTTCATCTTTGCTGCAATTCAGCCATGTTTTCTACTACGTAACTTGAACTGTAATTCATAAGGTAGTTCAGGATGATTGTAGCTTATAGTTAGATGAATTATGGATACAAGAAAAAATATCTTGGGAATATGGTGGAGAATATGGGAAATGAAAAGGGCAAAATGTCAGTCTTCCAATCCCTTTCTGATTAGCTTGCAACTTGCTGGTGTCTTTATTAGTAGTTCATTGGAGCCATCTGAGCTCCTGAGTCATTGATCAAAGTCAAACTGTAAGTCTCCCCTTCCATTCTAATAAAAATAATTGTTAACGTATATTAAGACCATATTGTGTACTGGAGGCCCTATGAAGGGTTTCACATTTTATTGACTGCTTTAAATCAATGCTTTTTAAACATTAGCAAGCATAAGAATCTTGTGGAAAGCTATAAAATACAGATTTCTACGTAGCTCATGTCCTCCCCCACCTCTGCTCTGACTCAGAGCTCTGCCAGAAGACCCATGGATTGGCATTTCTGGCCAGCTCCAGGTGACGAGATACTGCTGAGATAAAACCAGGCACTGAAGGGCTTTGCCCATGAATCTCTGAGTTCAGCCAGAAGCTGATATGATCAACCTCACTTCATACAATAGATAACTGAGTCAGAGAAAGAGATCAGAAGTCACTTTTTTAGATCAAGATGTATGAAATGGTAGAACCAGGATTCAAATTCACTAGCAAAATCCTCCGCTCTAATTTCTGGGTTGGATTTCCTCTCCAAGTTGGTTGGCTAATTAATCCCTTTATGTGCCTGGATGACTTTGACTATAAACCATCGGTACCTGTAGCAAGTGGAGAATAAACAAACTTATCTTGCAAGTTTCTGTTTTATAAAATAAATAGGAGTTGCTGTAAACTGTTGGAGTAATGAAGTAATTACTGTTGGAGTAATGAAGTCCTGGTAACATCTTCTGGCAATTTAAAAGTCTGAATTTTCAGGCTCAGGGTGTCAGGATTTGTGAATAGCAGCTGGGCCACTGGTAAAACCCAAGGATCTAAGCAGAGTTGGGGATTCTGCATGCACAATATTTCTTTGTTGAATTCCCCAAAGTAAAATTATCTTGACTGGGAGCTGTTTAGAAATTGTGAGTGGATACTTTCTACTAATTGATTTTTTTCCATGTAGAAACCTGTGATTTAAATGCAAATGGATTTCCTTGATGGGTTGGTTTTATGCCTCTGTGGATCCCACGGATAGATAATATGATCACAGTGGCCATATGTTTCTGTCAGAGGATGGGATATGAAGGGACCTGAGACTTACTTAAGCCTAGCTTTTGAAACTGGCTTATCTTGTTATTGTTGTTGTTTTCCTTTGCAAATATTCTATTTCTCCAAGTCAGGAAATCAAAGGAAAGCTGAGGTTTTGAAAGCAGTTTTATTAAACATTAAAGTAACCTGGTGGAATTATACAGTTAATGCTGAAGAACTATTTAAATATTAGAATCAGACGAAGGCAAACCAAAGAAAAACCTCGTATTAATAAAAATATGTTCCATTAGCAGGATGTTAAACCAAGGAACATCACAGGATGGGTTAAGAGGGAATTCAGTGATCTTTGAGGACACTGAGTGGTTACTTCTGATGATAAGTCTTATCACATTGGGTAGCCACTTAGAATAAGTGGTCTTGTCTGTCCCTGGCATGCATAGGTACCTGGAGATAAAAACTTTTGTCTTTGGTGCTCCAAGCTCTGTATCTTCTGAAATAAACCATCATGATTATGATTGTCTTTGTAGTAGTCTTCATCAGTTTACACACAAGCTAAGTTCATTTATCTTTGAGAGCTGATGAGGGGCCCCTAACTCATGTGAGCACAGATGGCTTCTTTTACATCCAGCTATACAAGTGTGATGCCTAAGTGCATAGAATTCCGGAGTCAGAATGCCTAGATTTGAACAGCATTCTGGCCTCTGAACTGGATTTCTGACCTTTGTTAACTTTTCTGGCTTCAGTTTTCTCATCTCTAAAAAGAGATCTATAATGTTGATGAGAAGATAAAACACTTGGAAAGTGCCTGACTCCAAATGAGTGTTACATAAAATATGAGCATTAGCTAATGCAATTGGTGGCAACAAATTAACTTTAAAAGCAGCTAATGAGCCACTAACTTCTCTTTCCTTGGTTTTTATCCTGATGTCAGCCTTTGCAAATGTCTTATTCTCAGGTGAGAAGAGCCATAAATGAAAATACCCTACGGGTCCTCTCCTAAATATTGTACGAGATCTCTTTCGTTTGGGCCTCCATATGGGCGCCACCTTAGAAAGCTGGTCCTGGTGTCTTGCTGCTACAACTCTAAAGAGATGCACTGTAAAAAGTAAAGAGTTCAGACATATCTGGTCAATGTAAGTGAAAGCTTTAAAAATACTTTTATTCTTCTTTGTACAGGTTTTCCGTTTAGTATATCAGCCTGCTTTTTTTTTCTCTCTTTCAATGAAAGAATTATGTCTAGAATTGGTACTTCTCTATCTTCTATCTGGATTGTGAATAAGATCTGAGAGAAGAATCATTTGAATCCAACTTCATGTCAAAGTATGGCTGCTGAAGGGCCCAAACCAAAATGTGCTATGGACTGCACTCAATTGGGAGGGTTTGCCTGTTTTTCTGAGATAAGAGCTCTCATGGAGTTCAGGCTGGCCTCAAACTCATGGTGATCCTCCTGCTTCAGCATCTTATATGCTGAGGTGACAAGCATGTGGCATTGTACTGCCATGCCTGGATGGCGACGATTTTAAGGCAGATTGACTGTCATTTTTATGGCAATCCTACTTATAATTTCACTGTGTCAATATCCTTTGCCAGTCACAACTGAGTTCCAAGAATCTACTTTTCCTCCCATCTTGAGAAATCATTGACCAAATAAAGGCTTAGATTTAAACTTTACTGTACATAAAAGGGAAGAACCATGGAATGCAAAGAAAACATTAGGGAGGTGACTGATAACCACTTCTTTATGCAGTGTGCAAGAGTTTCCCTTCAGAATACTTAGATATGTCCAAAAAAAAAAAAAAAGGCTGGGGATGATGGTCCAGGATTTTAGTGAAGAGAATTATGTCAATGGATAACTGCTCAGCGCTAATGTAGATAATCACCCTACAACTCCCCCTATGTAACCCACATTAACTAAATTTACACCTCAGAATGATAAAATATCTACTGAATTCACCTAAAGCACCTCAGTGAAATCCATTAGAATACTTTCCATGGTAGTAGAAGGTCTGCAAATAGATAAGGTTGAAAATATTTTAGAACCATCAAAATTACTCTCAAATTCAACTGATTAATTAAATACAATTGTGACCACTCAGAAGTCATGCACAATCTTACTGTCCCTATTCTCCCACAAAAATCACCTGTTAAACAGAGGGACAAAACAATTATCTGACTAGGACACTAGTCATCACAGCTGATTTTTTTCTTAAATTTTGTGTGTGTGTGTGTACATGTGTGTACATAAAATCAGACTATGGATCAGAATGACATAATACTTTATTTAACAGGTAGTTAGACAAATTCAAAGAAACATCTGTAAACCACATTGAGTGAAACCTTTATGTAACTATCCTACATTATTTTTCTTGCCTTAAATATTAGGTGCAATTATGTAAATTTTTAAAAAATGGGTTAGATAAAAGAGATTGGAGGATCATTTAAAGCAGTTATTCAAAGGCATTTATAGAAGCATTTGATATTTTCCATGTCACAATAACCTCTATTAAATTTACAAATGCATAGCTCAGAAGTTTGTACACTCAAAATTTATTTTTCCAATTATTGTAGTTTTGTTCACTATACCTGAGTCAACATCCAAATGAACATTTTCCCATGATAAAGAAAACAGTATATTAATATATTTCCCACCAAACAGATTTCCTAACTGAAGCCACTGTCTTTTCTAATGAAATCAGTCTCCTAAAATTTAAGCATTATGAATACATTACTAATAACAAACTCTTCATGTATCTTTAATGCTTTGCCAAACACCATCATGATTGAAAAACTGATATTTCACAGAATGAAGAAAGGGTGTATCTTGAAGAAGAATCAGACTAACAAGGGTAATAGAGTGGAGCATTTCTGTGTTGAATTCCATCTGAACAATCCTGGTTTTTTTTAAAGGTCGGAAGCTCATACATACTTGGAATTTTTGCTCTCTGCCTTTGATTTAGAGCACAAAATCAAAAGCTTGTTCTATGAAAAGAAGTGCATTTGAACAACCCAGGAATGTGCTGAAGCCTTTCTACAAATTAATCTCTTCTTTAGTGTAGTGAAACATCGGACCATTCAAGGGCAGAGGAGGGGCTCAGGGGTTTGAATTTGAGCCAAGCTTAATGAGAAGGAGTCTGAGGCAAATGAAATTGAACTGTACCTTGTTAACTGTTGAAAGCTGTGAATGAGGTGGACTTACTGGCCAAGAATTCTTTTGTTGCAAATAACTATGAGAGATATTGTGAGGTAGTTTTTTTTTTAATATCAACATACATTAAAAAATTTCATATATTAAAAAAATTGAAGATAATTTTGTAATTCCATTTTCTACATTTGCTGCTTTGAGGGTGTACTTGTTGGTGTTTTGGTAGAGTAAACTTTTCTTCATTGTGTCATTTTACTGGGAATGTCTGCTACAGGCCACTCTGTCAGGTTCTGGATGAAAAACACTGAGAGTCACAGCCCAGCTGGGAGGGGTCCACACTTCTTAGAGCACTGTTGGAATCTCAGGGACACAGCAGGAAAAGCAGAAACCAAGAGGCCAAGTATGCGCCCAGCATTTAGCTTAAGCTCAGTCAGCAAATCATTTGTCTTAGGTACCATCAAGCCTTTCCCAGAGAAACCTTTCTATTTATACAAACACTGTTTACCCCATGCATTTCTTCTACAGAAAATTCTCTAAACAGGAAGTCTGATAACCCTGAGAAGGAATGCTCTGCTAGGAATGAAGAACTCCCTGGGTTTTATGATAAAGAAAAATCATCCTGGATAAGTCACTGGGTTGCATGACTCAGTTTCCTACTTTGGCCTAACCTGAGGGTTCCCATGGAGCATATGCTGATTACAATTTACAGTGGCTTAATAAATTTCTCAGATTTAGGTTTTAGTGGCTCTAGAGTCTTTAGAAAATACACCCAACTTTGGTGTATTCATTCTCTCTGAGGAGCCTGAGCCCTAAAATGTTTAATCGGTAGAATAATTATATTCACAAGAGTGGCTGTTGGCCTGAGTGTGGTACCACAGATATCACAGTGAACGTCCTCCAGTGAGATGCACACTATAGTGGAAGAAGGAAACCTTCCACTTTGTTATGTTTGCTTTGTTTCATCTGTTCCTCCTTGGGTTTTATATATTTAATACTATGTAAGCATATTACAGTAGTGTACATACACAAATATATAATTTACTAATACATGTATACATATTGAGAGTGCATGCTGCATTTAAAAAAACTCCATTCCTGTTTAAAGAATTTGGACGTCCCTATTTTAGAGGAGGAAAAACTAAACTACTGAGAATATATGTATATGTTTCTCTAGTCAGACAATAAAGGTTTCCAAATCATCTAAAAGAACAATAATTCAGCTTAATTCAGTTGTTTTTAATATGACTAAAAATAACCCCTGTAAATATAAAAAGTAGCTTCTCTGGTCATTTGTCAATTTTAATTCATACACATTTGAGACCTTGGATTTGGTAGTTCTCAGGGAGTTCAAAGTCTATTTTTAATACCACCTTTCATAATCCTGCCACAGCACGGAAAAGATTACAAACTAAAACACACCAATGAATTATCCAGTGTAATTCTTGCCTTCATATAAGATCAACACCTTGAATCTGCTTTTCTCCCTTTCCACCTTTACTGTGACATCTAGGGAAGCTGTCCTCAGGATCCCTCACCAGCTATGTCTGGTTTCTGACATCTTCCCGAATTTGATTTTTTGTTTGTTTGTTTATTTGTTTGTTGGTTTTGGTTTTCTTTGAGACAGGGTCTGGCTTTGTAGTTCAGGCTGGCCCTGAGCTCAGCCTCCAACTCACATCACAGCAATCCTCCTGCCTGTGCCTCCCGAGTGCTCGGATGACAGGCGTGAGCCACCACGCCCGGCACTGTAGTATGTGGTACTGATTGCTGCTGGGGTGAGTCTCCATGCCCAGATTTGTACGTGGTGACCAAGGATCGAACCCGGGTCCTTGCGCTTGCAAGACAGGCACCGGAACCACTGAGCTAATTCCCGGAAGCCCCAGCGTGGCAGGGGGAAGGGAGCCAGTGGGGGCACCGATCAATTCGATCAATTCAGGGCGCTAATGCGCGGGCTGAGCGGACACCGCCTGCGTCCCTCCTCTCCAGCGGTGTTGCCAATGAAGCGCCCACCGCTGGCCCTCTTTTGGCTCTGCATTCTGAGACAGGACAAGAAGAATGTTGCTATTGCTGTTTCATCTCTTGCTGGTCTTCTGAACCCTGTCCAGGGGTTGCAAATAGGCCTGTCTTTACATTCTCTTTAATTGCCGCTTTTGGTTTCTATGCATTTGTCGAGGTCCCTGATTACATCTCCAATTCAATTCAACCCACATCCATTACCAAATTACAGAAGATGCATAGATGGATGGTATACAGGCTCCAATCTGGCCATGTCCCAAGCTTTCTGTGTTTTTACATTCAAAGGAGAATATTGATGATGTTTTTGTTTATAGCCACTTTTAAACAATATACACAAAAGCAATCTTTTAGCAGAACACATCAAGCTTCTGATTTTTCTTACCTGATAAAACTACATCTCTGGAAAAGGAAGCACATATTTTCTCAGACATGTCACACAGAGAGTAAAGATATTGTTTCATAAACACAGTGTACATGAGATAGTGATAATATTGATATTAGAATAAAATGGGGAGTTAATTGGAAACCAAGTGCCAGACTTTCCCGGGTAGTGTGAGCTGGCCTCCAAGCACAAGCACATATTCCACTGCAATGACTAAGACACACAGAAATACAAGTTAGGGTGAAATGCATGACTCGTATTGATTTCAGGTTTTGGAAAGTAGTTGATATGCTACTACTGCTGAGAATAATATCTAATATGTATTAACTGCCTATATTCATGCTTTAAATGTTTTAATGTATTTAATTACAATATTATAATATCAATTAATAGGATCCATAAAATTAGTATTATTATTTTATTTAAAAATGGATAAAATTTACCCAAGATAGAATCTTAAAAAATTTGGCCTCATATATATAAACCAATGGTTCCAAAAGGTCAGCAAGGATAAAATATTGACTTCAAGAAAAATGTTTTATATTCAAATATAATTTTGGCGCTCTCTGCCATGTAATATTTTTGTCTCAATATTAGAATAACTCAAATAGAATTATATGTCTAGACTTTTTGTTTCATTCTAGGAAGTCCTCCTAACATTTACAATTGGGTCATTTCAGAAAGGAAGCACAAAGCACTCCAGGATCCTTAGGAGCTATATTAAAGGGATATATTTAGAAAGAGAAGAAGCATGGAGTTTTCTACAGTTTCAGTATTAGAGTAAAAATCACTTGGAGTAAATAAAGTGGAGATAAAATTTTCCAAGGACTAATCTAGGCCTGTCCATATCTACTAATATTCTAGGACAGTTGGGAAACAAAGAAATATTTCAACCTGTTTAGAATATAAATCAATTGGAAAATCTACTCCCTTTGAGAAGCTGTGAAAAATGGTTATTTAAAATTTTTCAAGTTGGTTGTTGTTTATCACATTCAACTGTGAATTCTGCCTAGGAGGAAACAAGTAGAAGTGGGAGACCATGGCCCTCGGAGTGGCGGATCACAGGCTATCTGGCTTATCGTGCACTCAGCAGATGAGAAAAACAAAGTGTGCAGAGCTCTGGTCTTTTCTGATGCTGAGGAGGCCCTGGCCCTTCTCCCTAAGGCTGGCTATGGATGTCCTAGGGCCAGGTTATCTTGTAGATCAAATACATTCTTTCACAAGATCTCTTCTTAACCTCCCAGGATCATCCTGCCTTTCTGAGACTGTGGTACAGATTCCAAGGAAAGAGTATTTCCCTACAGTGGAGAGTGTGCATGTATCAAAAGACTACAAGAGATGGAAAAGACACAGGAATGCTTGTTATGTGAGAGCATTAAACAGAATGGTTTCTGATGGAAAATTCCAAATTCCCTTTGAACTCTAGGATGCCTTGGGGATTGGCCTGTAGAAAGCACAGGACTTATGTGTAATATGTGATTAACTGTGCTTTTGATTTCCTTTGAGTGTTTATAGGGGGAAGTGAGGGTGTGGAATGTATAAATAGTATGCAAAAATTACAGTACACTGATTGCTTCCTTTGGCAGCTCACTCTCCGGAAAGTCATGAAACTATTGGCATCTCTGGTATGTTAGGAGACTTCAGCTTTTACCTTTATTTAACCTTACAAGCTAGGTCTGACCCAGAGCCTGTCTCTTAGCAGCTACTGTGATGAGCATTTTGATAGAATATGAACATTGTGCTTGTGGACATTTTTAAAACCTCTCTGTCCTGAAAACACCTGCATCAGCTTTCCTCAGTCTTGCCACTTGTCTACTGGGAAGAATTTAACACCACACAGATTTCTTTGACTTAGAAGAATGGGGGTTAAATATGGAGGAGAAAAGAAAATAGAAATAATTTGATTCCATTAGACTATATTCCTGACTATTGAAGAGCTTCAGAAACTGAGAAACAATGAAGTTGTGCAGCATCGATTTCATTGGCCTCCTTTACAGACATGGTAAATCAGACTTGTCTGGGGCTTTTTGTGCTTTTTGGGGAAAGATCTAAATTGTTCCTGTTTGAGGTTGGTTTCTATTTGAAGGAAAGTTGTTAAATTTAGAAACTAAAGCTACAAGAAACCCTCAATCTAATCACATCTTTGATCGAAAATACAATACCTCTAGTGCCTTTCATTTGCTGGCTATCTCTTTCTTCTGTGATCTCCATACCTTTAGGGCATCATTGATTCTGATTCCACTAGATCTTTACTCAAAGCTACTTAGAAAAAAATGTTCCCATATCTCTCTCTAACTTGAACACCTAGAGAGAGAGAGAGAGAGAGAGAGAGAGAGAGAGAGATCCTGTGTTGTTTGAAAAGTTCAAGTCAGCAGTACTAGAGGTATGAACTGAATTGTTTTGCCTCTGAATTTCTGTGTTTGCTAGGAATTACTTTCTAATCTTCTGTTTGATTATTTGGAGGCACAGCTTTTATGAAGTAAAATAAAAAGAAGGACTAAGTAAGGGTTCTATACCACAAGGATTGATGACTCTACAGGAAGAGGAAGAGATGTTTTTTTCTCTCTCTCTCTCTCTGAACAGGAAGTGTCATATGAGACACACTGAGGCAGTAACATGATTGGAAAAAAACACTCAGTAGCGAATGCTCAAACTGTGATTCCACCCTTAGTCTGTGACAAAACCACCTGCTGTTCCTTAATCCACCGAGTCTATGGTATTTTATTAACTGCACCCTACACAGAGTAGGAAACTGAAGAGATATTTTTACTTCCTGGGTAGATGTGTGGTCTGTTTAATATTTAACTGGCTTGCTTTCTTTTCTTTCTTGTTTCTTGTCTTCTCCCTTTTTCCATTTTCCTTTCTCTTGGTCACTTTTTTGTGTTTCCTTCTTTTCTCAAGTTTGAAAATTAGACCTGATCTCCTGTCTCTGAGGCAGCTGATCTGTCTGTATTTGGGAGCAGAGTTCACGTGATTTCCAGTCTTTTCTATATTAACATTCTCTGAGCAGTGTAGCTGAAACTTTGACCCCTGTGATGTCATTCTTTCTTCCCAAACTTTCTTAAACACATCTTTCATTCCTCTCCCATTCCTTGGCTCTCCCTGCCCCATATATTTAGAGTATACTAAACTCATGGCTGTTTCTCTCTGTGACCCTGGATTAAGCTACTACATCCATAGCAGAATAACACTTTCTCACTGTAGACAGAACAATCTCTGTTCTTCACTATGGAGTGAATAGCTCCCCTCCTGGAAGCCTCACCTCCCAGTTCCTTGGAATGTGACAATGTTTGGAGAAAGGCCTTCTGGGAATCAGTGCAGTGAAAATCATCAGAGTGGGCTCCAGTCCACACTGATTGGTGTCCTCTTGAGATGAGGCGATTAGAATTTACAACGATGCACTTAGAATGCAAATGTCTAAATACATGAAAAAAGGGAACTTTGGGAACTTTGAGAAGGTAGTCATTCCCCACAGAAAGAGAAACGCCTCAAGAAACCTAAATGCTGTCTGATCTTGGACTTCCAACTTCCAAAAATCTTGAAAAACCCATTTGTTGATATTTTGTCATAACAGCTCTGGAAAAGTGACGAAACACATTCTGGGTTTTGTGGATATTGCTGGAGGTGGGAGTAATTTTCAAGGGGAAAAAATAAAAACTTCAGTGCTTTTTGTATTACCTAAGTCAACAATAATCTACTTTAGTGATGGTTGCCACATAAGGATTTTTTCCTGGCTCTGCTTAGATGTATAAAATTATAATCTTAGATATTAATTACCCCAATTTTTTGATTTTTGTGTAATGAAACAGAGGAACTAATAAGGACACTTGTTTTGCCTGTGGCTTCATATTAATTGATGACAAAAAATAGTGAGTAGAATTCAAATGTGCAACTTCTGGTTCTCTATTCCTGTTATCACACATAAAAAATGTTCTTTCTCATATGTTTTACCACCAATTCTATCATAATTTCTTATTTCCTGACCTTTAGAGTGCATGTGTTTATCTTTTCAAAATATTTTTATTTTCTTTTAAGTATTTATTTTGGAGTATGTTTTCTCTTTTTGGGCTTAGTACCTTATAAACTAAATGGTTTTCGGAAAATACTTTAATGAGCTTTTCCATCTCTTGGATCCTTTTACACAGTTAATAAATTATAGGAATTTCCTCCAATACCTTTTCATCTCCTCTGAAAGTTTGATTGTGATGAAATAAACAGACACGTTTTTCTTTATTAAATACACTAAATTTGTCATTACAGGCCTTAATTAGTTTATGATCACTGTCCTTGGATTTTCTTAACTTTTGCCTTGCTAAAATGTTTCTTCCTTAAAATTTAAAAGGTCTCTGGCTGTTTCCATTTTTAATTCTGTTTTCCAGAGCTACAAAGAAGCTTTTGTCATGGCCTCACAGGGACTGTTGATGCCTTGTGAAGTCTAAGGATGGCTTTGTCAAAGAGAATCTTGGCACAGCCTCAAATACAGTCTCAATCTTCATATGTTGGTGCTATGTATAGACTTGTGAGGTGCTTTGTAGGCATTTTGAAGACCATCTCTGATTTTTTTTTAAAATAAGGTAATTTAATCACAGCATCAAGTTGAAGTGGGACCGAATCTCCTTTGTAATGGTTAAAAGCAGGTTTGAATCAAATGGTTGTGATGTTGGTAATGATAAAAGTAAATGTTTCTGGAGAACTCCACCAGGCACGAGCCACTTCACCTACGTGACTCCACATGTTCTTCATGTTAAGCATGTACAAGTTTTGAACATGGATAAAGTTATTTTCATTTTGCAGATGATCAAATGAATAAAAGAAATGAAATGAATAATGAGAAATCTAAAGTATCAGATGTAAGGACAAAATCACTCTTAAGAATCACACTTTTATCTCCAATCCTTTCTTCTTTATCTCTATGGTCTTCCTTGTACATTATGTGTCTATATCAATTTGGAAGTTATTTAATTTAAAAAGTGTTTTCTATTTCTTCATTTTTTCCTTGTGTTAGGAAAGTATGAACATGGCTCAACACACTGAATGAGCTTTTCCTTCCACTCATCTTTGTAAACTGAAAGCTAACTAAAAGTAAAACTTTTAAACATCCCTTGCCCTCATTATGAAGTCCAAGTTCTTATTTAGTCCTGAGAATCCTTTTTAATCTCAATGCTTTTCTAATTTCACCTCTTCACTTCCAGCCACAGCGCCATGCCTGCCCCTCTGTCATTGGCTCCATCTTCTTCACTGAATCCTTGTGTTTTCTTTTCCTCACTGCTCATCCATGGAAGCCAACTCCTGCTTCTGTGGAAGCCCCATTTTCCCTCGAGGTGAATCATAAAGAGGATGGATTGCACTGGCTTGTTTCTCCTGCAGAACTCTGTGTACTTGACTGCACTTCCTCCCTCTACGCTGACTCTGACACTAAACTTCAAAGTCCTCATAGTAGCCTCTCACTGGACTTAACCTTACATGGCCAGACTCTGTACAGCACTAGCTATGGAGAAAATACTCCATTGAATGGACGTCATCCATTAACCCTTAATCTATCAGGGATACACAGTATACTGGGTAACTTCGAAATTCCTTTAACTACAGGTCTTTGTCCACAACATACTTAAAGTTTGTTGAGCAAAAACTTGAAGATAAAGCATTTGACCTTTCCCTAAGTTAATTTAGATGATCAACACAATCTCCAGAATAAAAGAGGCTCAGAGACCTTAGTCATTTCTCTCCAGAAGAGGAAAGGTTTTCAAATGTGAAATGTTGAGAACAGTGGTTTTTGTAGTTTTCTTAAAAACTCCTAAAAAACACTTTTTAAAGTGCTGTTTAATACCATTTTGAGATAAACATTTTGATTAATTAATATCATTCTGGTGATTTTAATGACCTTTCCTCTGAAAATATATAGAAATAGACATTGAGATAGAAATTTTCAAGAGACTCCAGGCAAGTCATATCCTAACCAGCTTTTTTTTTTTTTCTTTTCTTTTTTTTTTTTTTTTTTGAGACAGGGTCTCACTTTGTGGTTCAGGCTGGCCCTGAGCTCACCCTCAAACTCACATCACAGCAATCCTCTTGCCTCTGCCTCCCGAGTGCTGGGATTACAGGCGTGAGCCACCGTGCCCCACACTGCAATGTGATAATGATTGCTGCTGGGCTTGAGTCTCCATGCCCGGTATTGTATGTATTTATTGGGGGATCGAACCCAGTCTCTTGCGCTTGTAAGACAGGATCCAGAACCATTGAGGTAAATCCCTGGCCCATAACTAGATTTTAGTACAATAATAATAAAATCGAATTTGATTTTGTTTTGTTTGAGCTATTTAGACAAATTAATATCTATAGGAAGGAAGAGCGATTGTTGTAGAGTAAAACTGAAATGTTTTTGCATTAATGGCATTAACTCCTTATTTTCATGTTTCCACTTTTTCCTCTTTGGAAAATGCAGTTTGAATCTCAATAAACTGAATATATAAGATTAAATAGTTCCTTGGAGCCTAATTGTCCATCACTCTTGAATAGATAAGATCTAATGACCTGCTTTGGTATCTTTATTAGTCATGGTCCTGCAGGACCAATAAGATATTCATTTGCTTTCTGACTGATTCATTCTACATAAACACTGGGAGATGGAATTCTTCTAATCAGAGAGAATATATTAATTTACTGATGTGTTTTGTTTTTTGAAGTATTTGTTTATTTCTCCTAGACACCATAAATCTCAAAACTGGTTTTTTCCTTTTATAAGACATTTTAAAACTTGTATCTCCAACTTTTATGCCTTGACAACCTTTGAACTTTACAGTGGTTTAGCTTACTGCATTCTTTCTCCCTTTTCCTCTTTTTTACTTTCTTTTCTTTTGCCAACCTTTATATCTTTTCTAATTAGCTCTTCCATTTACAGTACACTTTACCTTGTTATTACACATGTCTGTTTGTTACATTCACAATATTTTTAGAGTATACAAACAAGGTAGGGAAATAGAGTGTATATATTTCCTTTAGTTCACTACTTGTTTTTAGTACTAGAATTTATGTAAACAAATTTTAGTTTATTAAGATGATAGAAGTGTACCAGTTTCTTCCCAAGTTGTCATTATAACTTTCTAATGGAAGAATCTAAACTAATAAAGTAAAAGACATGATTCTCTGCTACTGTATTTCATTTATTCACTTCTCATCAGTCTTTCTTTCATATCTTCAACAATTAATTCAAATAATAGAATCAGATATCCTTCAAAATTGATGGGAAAATAAAATACTTTCATGACAAAGAACACCTGAAAAACTTTACAAATATGAACCCTGTGCTTGAAAGCATTTTAAAGAATATCTTGGAGAAAAATAAGGAAAGTGACAAATCCATGAGACCTAACCGAGTCAACTCATGGGACCAAGTAAGAAACTGATGGGGAAAGGGCAAAAGTATATTAACACAGCCACGAACAGGAAAATATGGCAGCACTAAATTTACCTATATCAGTCATAACCATTAATGTCAATGGACTCAACATGCCAATTAAGAGATACAGACTGGCAGGGTGGATCAAAAAGCAAGATCTTACAATCTGCTGCATACAAGAAACACACCTAATTCAGAAAGAAACCCATGGACTAAAACTAAAGGGATGGAAAATAATACTCCATGGGACAGGAAACAGCAAGAAAGCAGGAATGGTGATTTTATTTGCAGACAAAATAGACTTCAAGCCAAAACTGATAAAGAGAGATAAAGATGGAAACTATCTTTTAGTTCAGGGAAAAATCCAAGGGACAGAAATCACAATCTTAAATCTCTATGCTCCAAATTCTAATGCACCCAACTATATAAGACAAATATTAACGACTTGAAAAAACCACATAAACTCCAATACAGTAATAGTAGGGGACCTCAATACTCCACTGTCACAAAGAGACAGAAAGACTGGACAAAAAGTCACTAAGGAAATGTTTGAGCTCAACCAGACTCTTCAGCAAATGGACTTAATAGATGCGTACAGAGTATTTCACCCCACAAAGTCAGAATTTACATTCTCCTCAGCTGCTCATGGATCACTCTCCAAAATAGACCATGTGTTCATTCATAGAACAGGTTTAAGCAAATATAAGGGGATTGAAGTTATCCTTTGTATACTGTCGGACCATAGTGCCCTGAAATTGGAGCTGAAGAGCAAAGGAAAGCCCAGGATCTTCACAAACACATGGAAATGGAACAACACTCTGCTGACCAACCAATGGATCACAGAAGAAATTAGGGAAGAAATCGAGCAGTTCTTACAACTAAACGATAACCCCAGTACAACATACAGAAATTTGTGGGACACAATAAAAGAAGTTCTACGAGGAAAATTCATAGCACTGAAGGCCTACATCCAGAAAGTAGAACAATCTCAAATAAACAACTTAATGGTGAACCTCAAGTGACTAGAAAAAGAGGAGAAAAACAAACCCAAAGCTCACAATAGGCAAGAAATTATAAGGATCAGGGCAGAAATTAATGCAATAGAAACCAAGATAATGGTTAAAAAAATCAATGAATCTAAAAGTTCTCTAAAAGAGAACCATCAATTTTTCAAACAAAATCGATAGACTCTTAGCCAACCTCATTAAACAAAAGAAGGAAAAGGCTTATATCTATGCTATTAGGAATGAGAATGGAGAAATTACTACTGACCCAGAGGAAGTCCAGAGGACAATAAACAGCTACTTTGAAAACTTATACTTCATTAAATGGAAAGTGTAGAAGAAATGGGTAGATTTCTAGACACATATGAACTCCCAAAGCTGAATAAAGAAGATATAGAAATGTTAAATGCCCCAATAATAATCTGTGAAATTGAAAATGTAATTAAAAAGTTGTCAACAAAGAAAAGCCTTGGATCTGATGGTTTTACTGCTGAATTCTATAAAACTTTTAAAGAAGAGTTAGTGCCTCCATTTCTCAAACTCTTCAGTGAAATTGAAAGGGAAGCAGTACTCTCAAACTCATTCCTGGAAGCAACCATTACCCTGATTCCAAAAGCAGAGAAAGACCCAACTGAAAAAGAGAACTACAGGCCAATATCTCTAATGAATATCAATGCAAAAATCCTCAATAAGATACTGGCAAACAGAATACAGAGAATTATAAGAAAGATTATACACCCTGACCAAGTTGGATTCATCCCAGGGATACAAGGATGGTTCAACATACATAAATAAATAAATGCTATACACTATATTAACAAGTTTAAGGACAAAAATCATATGGCCATCTCAATTGATGCAGAAAAGTGTTTGACAAAATACAACACCCATTTATGTTCAAAACCCTACAGAAGATGGGAATAGATGATCTGTATCTCAAACTAATAAAAGCTATCTACGAGAAACCTTCAGCCAGTATCATACTAAATGGTCAAAAATTGAAACCTTTCACACTAAGATCAGGAACAAGACAAGGATGTCCTTTCACTGAACACCACGTCTGTTCAATATAGTTCTGGCAATATTAGGCATAGCAATTAGGCAAGAGAAAGAAATAAAAGGAATACAGATTGGAAAAGAAGAAGTTAAATTGTCATTATTTGCTGATGACATGATACCCTATCTAGAGGATCCTAAAAACTCAATTAAAAAACTGCTGGACCTAATCGCCAATTTTAGCTGCATAGCTGGTTACAAGGTCAACGTTCAAAAATCAATAGCCTTTGTATACACAAACAGTAGACCCACTGAGATAAAAATTGGAGAGTAAGTCCCTTTCACAATAGCACCCCCAAATAAAATACCTAGGAATCAATCTAACAAAGGAGGTGAAAGACCTCTACTCTGAAAACTATAGCACTCTGAAAAAGGAGTTAGAAGATAATATCAAAAAATGGAAAGACATACCTTGCTCCTGGGTAGGAAGAACCAATATTGTCAAAATGGCTATACTCCCAAAACTACTCTACACATTCAACGCAATCCCAATTCAAATCCCAACAGCATATTTCACAGATATAGAGAAAAAAATCCAAACTTTCATCTGGAACCACAAAAGACCTAGAATAGCTGAAGCAATTTTAAGCAACAGGGACATGGTGGGGGGTATTACAACTCCGAACCTGAAACTATACTATAAAGCCACTGTGATAAAAATTGCATGGTACTGGCAAAGTAACAGACCCGAGGATCAATGGAGTAGACTAGAAGATCCAGAAACTACTCCAGATACACTGAGCCGCCCTATCTTTGACAAAGGAGCCAAAAATCCTTAATGGAGGAAAGATAGCCTCTTTAACAAATGGTGCTGGAAAAATAGTGCTCTAACCTGCCAAAGACTAAAACGAGATCTAACTCTTTCACCATGTACCAAGCTAAAATCAAAGTGGATAAGAGACCTAAATATTAAAACAGACACTCTAAACCTTCTGTAAAACAGGTTAGGTAAGACTCTTGAAGACAATGGTTTAGGGAAAGACTTCATGAACAAAACTTCTATAGCACAGGAATTGGCTGAGGAAATCAACAAATGGGACCTCATTCTTTTAAAAAGCTTCTGCACAGCAAAGGAAACCACCAACAGTGCAAACAGGCAACCAACAATGTGGGAAAAAAATCTTTACCAGCTGTTTCTTAGATAAAGGGCTACTATCTAGAATATATAAAGAGCTCAAAAAAAAAAAAATCATCCCACCCAAATTTAATGACCTAATTCAAAAATCTGCATCTGAAATGAACAGATATTTTTCAGAAGAAGTAAGAGCAGCTAAGAAGCATATGAAAAAATGCTCAACATCATTAGTTATTGGAGAGATGCAGATGAACACAACATTGAGATTTTTTCTCACTCCACATAGAATGGCCGCCATTTCAGATTTAGCCAATGGCAAATGTTGGTGAGGCTGCAGAGAAGAAGGAACCCTTCTCCACTGTTGGTGAGACTGTAGACTCATACAACCCCCGTGGAGATCAGCTTGGAGATTCCTCAAAAACTTAAGATTGGAGATACCATTTGACCTGGCCATTGCCCTGCTAGGTATATACACACAAGAATTAAAAGACTCATATCACAGTGACATATGTGCACCCATATTTGTAGCAGCCCAATTTGTGATTGCTACATCTTGGAAATAACCCAAGTGTCCATCAACTGGAGACTGGATAAAAAAGCTGTGGTTCTTCTACAGGATGGAGTATTACTCTGCCATAAAAATGATAAATTTGAGTCATTTTTACTTAAATGGACATACCTTGAGGATATCCTCATAAGTGAAATAAATAGGGCACAGATAGGTACATATCGCATCTTTTCTCTGGTATGAGAAAATAAAGATGTAAATGAGTCAGAATTGTATGTTATATATTGTGAAATAGAAAATGCTCAATGTAAAATACGGTGAAGGGGGAAAAATGATGAGATTGTAACAAAAAAGTAAGGAAACAAATTTTATGTATATGGGTGGGCAGTACGGTGGGTAGGGCTATGGGGAAAAATGCTAACTAAGTTGTGTCTTATACTGGTACAAATCCCCATTGTGGAGTGCAATCATGATGTCTATATGTAATGTAACAATAAAGATTAAAAAATTAAAAAAAAAAGAAAGCTGTAAACAGGTATCAATATGCTAAATATTAAAGTGAGTAGGTAGAAGTAATGTAAGTTTTATGGACTGGGTCTAGATGTCCTCCCAAAATCTCATGTGTCCCTACATAGGGGAGGCGTTTGGTGGTGACCGGATGCAGGCTGTGTGCTGCTTGCATCGACTGTTAGTGCTAGGATTAATGCAGCCCCACACTGACTGGGAGGGCTACACCTGGATAAAATATCAAAGACAGAAAGAAGATTTCTGCTTATCTCGTGTTGCTTGCTACTTGCTGCTTTCTGCCTTCTGCCTGCCATGGACTGTTTCTTCTCTACATTACTCCTCTGCACTGTTGCTTGGCCTGGCAGCCTGTTAACTGAAACCTCTACAAATTGTGAACCAAAAATCTTTGCTCCTACAACTCTGAGTGTGAGATATTTTGTGTCAGCCATGAGAAAAGTAATATGAAATGGAAGTTTTTTCAGTCCAGAATATGTCCTGCCAAGTTTGGACTTTACTCTCAGGATAAATAGATAAATAGAATTTTAAATGGAACAATAAAAATACTACACTCCATATTGACAGCTCCACAATGTATACTTAATAACCATCAAATTCAATGTAGGTCTGAAGAAACATCATTTTCTTTTGAAATTTGGCCTTACTCCATATTTCTCATCCCAAGCAATGACTATGCCATCTATTCAGTACTGAAACCAAAAATTTCGGAGGCCTCTCCATTTTTCTCTTTTCTTTTGCTTCATGTTTATTTCCACAAAAGTTGCTGTCAGACTTTTAAATTAATTCTGAATCTATCAATTACTCTCATATCCAATGCTAGTAACCTAAACTAAGCCTTTTGTTTCCACTTTCTGTGCCATGAGCACCTAAATTACCTACCTAGCCAGTCATTTTTAGTATATGTATTTTAATTATCTGTATAAGATTTATCACTCTCCAGTACGGTATTTTTCCTGCTTACTTGCTTGTTTTTAAATGTCTCTTAAATTATAAATACTATTAAACTAAATCCTGATCTAATTCACCAACACATAAAACAATATCTGGAAAATAGAATGTACTTCGGAAATTTATGTTGCATTGATGGTTCTCTGCAAACCATGTGGGGAATGGTTTGGAGAAGGCTGTGTCCAAAGACAGAGAGCAGTTGAAAGCATTTTACAGCCAACTCTGCTTCCTTTGCTCACCATGCTGGTTTTAGCTGCATCTTGGATGGGTAGCCACTGCGAAAAAGGGCAGTACGCAAACTCAAGTGCTTCATTTAATTTAGTTTTCCTGCTTCAGAATATTTGTAGATTAGTTTAGGAAGTTAGAAGAGTTAATGCTCCAGGAGCCAGCCTTTTAGCTGATGGTGGAAGGAAGGTGGAGAATTAAGATGAACATCACATTCTTCAGAGAGAGAATTCCCCAGTTTCATTCTGTAGGTTCTGCAGTGTTCCTCCAGGATCCTGAGCCCATTGCTGTCAGTACCCAGTGCACCTTGGACCAAGCTTTCTCTTTAATCTATACCATGCTCCCAAATTCCTTATCTCTGATACTCAGGTAAAAAGGTAGGTGTGTGGGTGGGTGGAGGCGCATGCATCAAACAGGGAACTCAAACCAATCCACGAATTTTGAACTCACCTATGCAAAGAAAGAGATGAATGATTTCATGATCATTAGGTGGTAAAATTGAAAAGATTTTGAGGCTGTTTAAGGGGATGAGTCTTAAAGCTTCGATCTGATTTGATTAGTGTTTAAAATTGTTGTACAGGTTTAAAACTTCTATTCCAATTGTTTTTTCTCTTTCTTACCAGCTTGAAAGCTTGTGAAAACTTACTTTGTTGATTATTTTTATGTATGTATGTATGTATGTATTTATTTATTTATTTATTGAGACAGGGTCTTGCTTTGTGGTTCAGGCTGGCCCTGAGCTCAGCCTCAAACTCACATCACAGCAATCTTCCTGCCTCTGCCTTCCGACTGCTGGGATTACAGGCGTGAGCCACCACGCCAGGCACTGTGGTATGTGGTACTGATTGCTGCTGGACATGAGTCTCCACACCCAGTATTGTTATGTGGTTATCGGGGAATCCAACCCGGGTCCTTGAGCTTGCAAGACAGGCACCGGAACCACTGAGCTATATCCCAGGCCCCACTTTATTTATTATTTATTTTTCCTTCTTTCCCTCTCCTTCCCTTCCTAATCTTTCCCATTCTTTGCTTTCCTTTCTTCTCCTCCCTATTTTTTCTCTCTTCTTCACTTCTCCCATCCTATCTCTCTTCTTTCTTTCTTTTGTTTCATCAAACACTATACACTCTCTGATTTGGGGAGAATTAATACTTCTAGGGTGGTTCTAAGGAGTATGCTGATGTCAATCATTTACTAAGAAAGAAAAAAAGCAAATAACCAAAGGACTGAATTGAAGAGCCTGAGTAATACAAATATTTAAGATGTAGTTAAATGATGAATAAATAGAGAAGGACTATGAGTTCTATTTTCTAGTATAACATTTACATTACATATAAAATTCCAAAAAGTAGCCAAATGTGAAAGTATGGAATACAGGAAGGAATTCTGGAAAGCAACTACCATTTCTTGGAATAGTATTCTTCCGTATAAGAAATAGAAGAGACGATTCTATAGAGAAATAGGCACACTTTGTTTAGAACAAAGAGAAAAGAAAAGACTCATATGTTAAAGACCCACCCAAATCTATCAATATAGTGAACAAATATGTACCTGAATGTTTCTATCTACTCAGTTCTACAATACTTCCACTGATGATTAATTGTATGTTTTTCACATATAGTAATCTATGGCCAAATATATTGAAAGCTATCTTAAATACAGGTAGATATAGTTTTCACTGCAGAAGAATGTTGACATTTTAATGTAATAACGTATTTTAAAAATTTTCAAAAGCACATATGAATGTGGCATTTACCCAAATCTATTTGATGTTTTTTTTTTCTTTTGAAGAACTACAGTAAATATTCTTCAGTATACAGGAGAATTTTTCTTCCTCTCAGTGATTTTCTCTGTGAAGACTCTCACGGACTCTCTTAGCACAAACTTCACCTGCATTTCTCAGGGTGAGTTCACTCACCACCTTGTTTTCCTAAAAGTCAGTGAACTGATTTGATATCTCTTTAGTATGTGATATTGTCTCCACTTCTTCCACACAGTTCTCATATCCTTTTGCTTTAACCACAGCATTATTTCTTATTCTCTTTTTGCTCATACTCCTCCTCAATTTATTCTTTTAACTGCATCTTAAATATTTGCATAACTCAGGCTCTTCAATGCTTGACTGGTGTAAGGAAATGCATAGACTGTAGGTAGGGAATCCACTTTATCATACATCCATTGATCCATTCAGTACTTGACTAACTAATGAAATGTTACTTTTTTATATTTAGTAATTCATCCTAAAACATGGGGCCTTTTTCTCAGCACTGTAAGAAAATCAAAACTAAAAGAAGAACTGTATCTATACTAGAATTCAATTGATGACAAATAATAGAAATTCCTCCACTCAGTTTAAGAAAAAAAAAGATTAATTGAATGAATAACGTGGCAGCTGAGAGAATCTACACACAGAGAAGTAGTTGGATCTTGGGAACAAATGTTAAAATGTCACTAACTCTGTCTCACTGAGTTAATGGGACATTTGCGACAAGCGTGTTGCAGTTCTTTTCAAGAAAGCAAACAATAAAAACACATTCCTTGTTGTTAGGTCTCCAGGATAGTTCAGGAAGCTTGTTTCAGTCTGTGATTTTTCTGGGCTCTGATGGGTTGGCTGGTGTCTTCACACTCAGGATTTAAGCACTTTCCATGTTCTTGCTCAGTCCCCGTGGACCAAATCCCTGGAATACTCAGAATGAGCCGAAATAAAACATGTTTATTGAAGCCTCAGTCTGCTGCTGCTGCACCCACCCTACTGTCTACTTTGCTTGACCAAAGTGAGTCACCTGTGCCAAACCCAACATCTGGGGAGGGGGACTGTAAGTAGGAGGAACTGTGCCCTTGTTTATAAAAGAGCTGTCATAAAGAACTGAGGACTAATCCAATCCAATCCAATCCAACATTTCCCTTAATTCTGCCTCTCAACTGAATAAGGCTACCACAGTACAGCATGTAGGCTACAAGTTTCCAAAGTACTTCGATATGTCTATGTCCACAGTTTCCTCTGTGTAGTAATTAGAACATTTCCTGTGCTCTTTTTTTTTTTTTTCACCTCCATCCTTCTTTTCGTTTCCTTATCATTGCTTGATGTACATATCATCTATCCCTGGGAGATGTTATCTGACACATATGTTGGAAAAGAGGAAAACTAACTGTCTCACCTTTTCACTTAGGATCAGACGGTTCTAAGATAGAAATATCACATTGGGAGGACAAGGTGGTACAAAGCTGCTCCTTTCATGGCAGCTGGGAAGCAGAGAGAAGAGCCGGAGAGAGACAGAGATACAGATCCTCAATGCCATCCTTCCAGTTGAAATTGTTTCCAATTGGAGCCCACTTCCTGACAGTACAGGCAGCTAGGAAGTCATCAGTGGATTAACCTTCTGATAAAGTTAACAACCAGGGATCTAGTCACCTTCCAAAACTCCACCTCTGAACACATAAAAAGTTGGGGGATATTTATCCAAACCATACTTCTTGGCTGTAAAGGCTGTAGTTTCAATTGCTCTTAATACATATATATTAAAATAAATATAATAAATATAAATGCTACCCATATATTATTGCTATATTCTCCAGATTAGTCCTTCTGCCTCAGCCTTTCTTTACTGTTTGCCCCAATCTTCACTGGGATAGAATTCGACATTTCAATTTCTGTAGTAGAATTCTGGAATTTTATTCTTCTCCTGACAGATTGCTAATTATTTCTCATTTTCAATGATTAAAATTCAGTAGCACAGAATAGAAGTTCTTTCAGTCTTTGGCCAACTCATTTTTCATTTTAAACATTTTTTCAATGGCCCAGCACGGACTCAGTGTCTAAACACAAATAAGTCCTTGTCATTCTTGTGAAACTCTGTACATTTATATAGACATTTCACTTTTGGGACTTCCTGCTGCTTACTTCTTACATCCTTGCCTGGATATTTTCCTTAGCTCCTGCCTCAAGTTTCCCTCTCCTGGGAACTTCAGCTGAATGAGAACCCTTTCCTTTGTCCCACCAGAACACTTCATTTATCTGAAATGTATTTGCCACAGTAATTGAATGCTTAGTAGTAAGCACTTGATCATATACTATACTTATTATTTCCCTCCTTTGAACACAAAGGTGGATATTTAGTTGAAATATTTATATATGTATATCCCTGCTTTGAACTCTCTGAGTTAACCATATTATCTTCATTCTACTAATGAAGAAATTAGGTACAGAAAAGTGAAGTAACTTAATAAGGTCAGTTAACCTAGTAAGTGTAAAGGACAACACTCAAAGCCAAGTGCATTGGACTTCATGCAATGTTTTCCTATTTCACATAATAATGCTTCAGATTGTACAACTGCAGATTTATATGTCTCTCTATTTTCCTACTGTAGTGTTATGATCAAAACAAGGACATAGTTTAATTCATTTTTGCAATACTATCAACCAGAATTTTTGCCCTCAGATAGCTTTGGGACAAATCATAGCATGAGTAAATAAATACACAAACAAAGAACAATCATACCTCACTATACAGGAGGGACTGATTGGTCCAAGGTTTCCCCAGGTAGTAAAATCTGAGATGCTTACTTCTTTTCACAAATGACACAGTATTTGTGTATAATGCTTGTAACTCTCCCATATATTTTAAATCACCTCTGAATTACTTAATACAATGTTAATTCTATGTAAATGGCTGTTAAATACTGTATTATGTAGAGAATAGTGATGAAGAATGGTTTTACATATTTAGTAAAGAAGCAAGATTCTGAAGAGATCTTGTCATCTGTGGTGAGTGGAATCAATGGTGTGGAGCCACAGACACAGAGGTAGGCCCACTGTCCCAGTAGCCTCCTGATTGTCCATGGACAGGAGACTAGGAGCAGGCTGAGTGAGAAACAAACAAACAAAATGAGACATATAAGGAAAAGGAGTAGAACTAGGAAAAACAGAGAAGGGAGGGAGAACATAGAAATGAAGAATTATAGGCTTTTTTCTACTAGATAAGGAAAATCACTTTACAGAACCAAACTTATACTCTCTAAGATTTACAGCAAATCATGGGAAATTTCAATGTATTATAGCACGTGTTTTATTTATTTTCTTTCTGTGGTAAAAATAACTCCATTCTTCTGAAAGGAAAAGTGTCTACTTTTGCTTTTTGTAGAATTTCTGGAGGAAAATTGCTGTGCTTATGAAGGAGAGGGATGGAAAACCTCAAAATCCACATTATTATGCAGAACATTTTGAAAGGGTTGTAAGTACATCCTACTTTTCTCTTTAGAGGTCTGATTCCTGTTCTTCTCACTGTAATTATTAACATAAACCCTTTAAGGCACTTTGCTGTCAGGTGCACCTGAATATCCTATCTTGTTTTATCTATGATTTGCTCCTGCTTTATTAGCTTAAAGAGCCTTTGGCTATGGCTACTCTCTAATGAGCTAAAACCAGTCCTGGTAGCCCAGGTCACCCTCTGTTGCTTGAAAGTAGGCAAAGTTCACTGGGAGGTAAAAAAAAAAAAAACCCTAACACATAAATCTCCTCAACATGCTTTTGTAACTACCAAGAACAACCTGACTAACAGTGATTTTATTTTTGATTGACCAAAGTTTAAAAAAAAAAGAAAAGAAATTATAACTCTACAATATTTCCCTGTTGGGAATTAACCTTATCTTGGTGTTCTCTATCTCTCTGTTCTTCAAATAGTGACAAATCTGCTAAACAACAAGCCTTGGTGTTTCCTTCTGAAACTTCGAGTTCTCTCCTTGGAGCAGTTGGCCTGGGGCGATGTTTTTCAATCAGTGTCAGAGTCAGGCATGCAGCTAGCATCCTACTGCAAAATTTATGGAGCGTGCTGATGGGAACAATGTGGCTCCCTGGGAAGATGACTGGGAATTGGCAGAGGAGTTTTGTAAGTTGGAACTGTGCAGCTGGGCCATTGATTGTTCCCTCATCTGGTTGGACTTCAAAAGTCTGCATGCCTTGTTATCTGCTTTGCATCCTTAACCAAAAGCTACTTTGGGAGTACAAGACATTTAGAATACAGGAGGATATTTTCCAGATAACAAGTCTTCCCATACCACTCCTTACCCATGCTTCAAATTTCCAGAGGGCAGAATCAAAGGATGTGCTTGGTCAGCTGACCTGTCTCTAATGCAAGTGGCCAAGATGCTAAATAAAGGATGGATTAAATATTTGATAGCAAAAGTCTCTGGCTCAGTGCCAATATCATCTAGTACATACCAAAAGAAAACTTAAAGTGGAAATTAAGTGTAGATTCTGATGCTAAATTGGCTGATTTTAAATCCCCCTCTATTCTACATCAGCTATTTGAATTTTTCCAGTTATTTTACCTGTTAAATCCTCAATTTTCCCATCTAACATAGAGACAAAGAATAACACTGCCTGGAAATAATTTAAAGATCATGGGAGAAAAATGAATGTACATTCCTGGTTGTAACTGTAACATAGCTAGTGAGTAATCATTAGTCTTGATGAGTTAACTTCATTGGATTAAGAAATTCCTGTTGATGAATGAAGAAATCTGGGTGCATCATGGAGGCATGTCCCCCTCACCAGTTGCTTTCCATTCCTCTCTGGCTTTTCCTCTCTTCTCTGCTCCCCTATTACTGTAAAGTAAGCTATTTTACTTCACTAGTCTCTTTGGCTATGATGTCCTTGCCTTCAAACCAGCAGACCATGGACTGAATTCCTGAAAATGTGAGCTAAATTAAACATATCTTTTTCAAAATTGTAGGTCAGGTATTGGGTTCCTAAAACTAGAAAGCTGATGCATATACACTTCTTGGCTATGGTTAATTTTTATTGAGTGAAAAAAGTAAGCATGAAATGCAGAGTCCATCCTTTTCAAATTATATTTTCCCTCAAGCTTCAAATATCATCTGTATTACAAATAAAAATAGCCCCCCTTTGTTTTTGTATTCTTGAAGGTAACCTAAAAGGAAAACAGTCTGATACTGTATACATGTATGTATGTATATAATGTTATATATCTATATAAAAATCTCATTATACACTATAAGATATATATGTACCATACATTATATTATCCATGCATTTGTATGTAAATTTTTATTTCTTACATACATTACATGTAAACCTGTTTTTTATATGTCACATAGAATATGTTACATTATCCTTTTAAAGCCCACATCTAAATTTGCTGTTAAACTTGAAATCCATATATTTGCAGTGGGAAGATCAATATTTGAGTGTTTGGGTTCTGATGGGTCTTGTGCTAACTGCCTATTTCTATGTGTGTCAAAATACAAAAAGTACATTCTGACTTATGACTCTAGCACGAAGATGAAACCATCAGAGTTTAAACAAGTTAGATGGGAATGATGTTGAACAGTTGGACTGTGCAACGTGTCTGGCTCATATTGTCACCCCCAGTGAGCTTGTATCTTGGTTTCTGGTTGCTTTACTTAAATGCAGTTCTTCCTACAAAGAAGGTGATTAAAAACCAGAATTATTGATCATCTTCCATGGTGTATACACGAAAAGAGTCCAAAGGGTTCTTGTTTACCATAGACACAGTCCATTCCAATCAGGCACAAAATCAACCAAGCTATACATTAAAAGTGGCATCTGGAGCTGGTAGAATAGGAAGGTTTGGAATCAGGCAGGACTGGGTTTGGTTCTTGGTATGGACTGAATGTTTGTGTTCTCCTGAAATTCATATGCTAAGTTCTAAGCCCTTACGTGGTGGCATCAGGACTTGGAACCACAGGGAGGTAGCTACTGTGTGAAAGCAGAACTCTCATGAAGGGGGTGGATGCCCTTAAAGAGATTCAAAGAAAGCTCCCTTGCTTTTTTGTTACCTTGTGAACATAGCAACAGTCTATTATCTATGAGTTGGGAAGCATGCCTCTACCAGATACAATATCTGCTAAGTCCTTTATCTTTGGATGCCTATTGTTTCGGAACTGTGAGAAGGGTCTGTTCTTTATAAATTATGACATTTTTGTTATAGCAGCCTGAATGGAATGAAACTTTCTTACCTACTCTGCGTACTAGCTGGAGGCCCCAGATTATTAAATTTCAGTCTATTCTGCATGTTTCCTTAGAGAATTCTGTGTGATATCTCTGAGCTTACTCTCATCATAGGAAAGAATTGTTTCTCCTTTCTCTTGTGTATTGAATACAATGTAGCCAGAAAATTCAGTCAACCAATCTGAAAGTTTTTATGCTCCATCTATTATTTGTGATTTTATATTTTAATGATATGAATTCTAGCACCAATATAGCATTGTCATCAGGCACTTCCTTCTAAAAGTGACTCCCTGAATAAATGCTGTCTTTCTCTAGGTTGCTCGACTGTGGTGCTGGAGTTGAAGTGCAGCTTTTCCTTGTTTCCAGCAAACAGCTGAAAAAAATGAACAAAAATCAATGGCAAAGCTTATTTGAAAAAAGTGTAAGTGAGAAATGAGAGAATGCAGAACAAGCTTGGGCTGAGTATGAGAGGAAATAAGGAAGATATAGGGACATCCTGGAGAAAGCAAGGCCCATCACTGTGAGGAAAAGCCATGAGAACAAGCTCTTCTTGGTGTCTATGTCCTTTCATACCATCCCAAACCCCAGGGGATCCTGAAACTGTTCTAGATATGGGTGCTGAGAGATATACTGGCATCTCACACCTCAGGCCAAAGTCTATAGTCTAGAGATCCTATCTGAATTCTGCTCCAGTTCTTTAGAGAAGTCCACATGTCAAGCTTTGGAAAATGCTCTGTGATGGTCTTTTATGACCTTGTATCTCACAGGGCATGGCTACTTCTCCAGCCAGTTTTGCCATGCTGTAATTGCCTATGTAAGAATCATTCAAAATTGACTATTGATAGATAACTCACATTTTGATGTAGTAAAAACATTGGAGATTTTCTAGGTAAGAGAAGTATACCTGACTCTTAGGCTTGACCTTTTAGTTCAATAATTCAGTGCTAATTTTGTGGTCAAAGCACAGTACCAGACATACAATTTAAAGGAAGAAAGATCGTTTCAGCTCACATTTTGTCATGAATTCTATCCACTATCAGCTGGCTCTAGGGTGGCATGGTAGAAGGACATCATGGAGGAGAAACAGTCCACAGCTAACAGGCTGAAAGGGGAAACAGCTTTCCTTTCCCTTTTATCCTTTCAAGTCTACACGTCTACTCATGGTGCCACCTACACCCAAGGTGGCCTGGCCACTGTAGGTATCTAGAATTAAGCTAACTCAGTTTAGTTATCATGGACCCTTACTGTAATCTAGCATCACACACAAGCCCAGTCTATGAGTATGTGAGACTCAGAGGAAGCATCTAGATACCAGAAGTAGCAATAATCTTCAATATGAATTAGTTGTTCTTTTCTTCCTTAAAATAAGAAATGAATTTATTTATGTTTTATCTCAAGCAAAGAGAATGGAGCCTTGAGTAACTGACTTATGGGTTGTGTAGTTTTGTGCTTTTCTATTTTTAAATTTTACCTCAAATATTCTTCTTACTTTTTATGTCTGTCTAATAAACCTTTACTTTTCATTCGAGGCTTGTCTGAAATACAAAATATCTGAAATATTACTCATGTCTCTTTAAAGAACTAACATTTTGCAGATTGAGTAAAATGTTTTATTCAGCTGCATGGATTATTCTTTTTTATTTTATAGGATGCTGCATTTTTATATCTCTGTAATGTTAGAGAAGATAGTTTGGGGCTGATGAGCCTACTGTCATTTCTGCTGGAGCCCAAGTGGATCTACAATTCTAACTCACATTTATAGCAAATTGTTTCTCTTTCTCCTCTTTTCTGTGTTCCCAAAAGACCATGCACCCCTTTCTTTCAACACTTCTGCAAATTCAATGGGATCAGTTTCACATACTGACTTTCCTATTAAAATCTGAATATATCAAAGGCAGGGGCTTTAGCTTATTAATCACTGCAGTGCACTTCCTGCAGCATTTTCTGGCAGACATTAGATATTCATTGAGTTCTAGGCTTAACATGTGCTTTAAACGTTGGCATTCAGTTTCTAAATATGTAATCAATTTATCACAAAATACAGTTCCTGGCAACATGCAGCTTAGGAGGATGCAATTTTTCCTAAATCACTGAGAACATATTATGGGACAAATGAGTGCTTCAAAAGAAAAGCATTGTGATGAATATTGAATATCAATAAGTCATAAAACATGTTTTAAGTACATTTATAATTGCCTGTAAATTTTCAAGTCATCTAGGAACAGTCAAATTTCTTGATAACTGTCAGTTTTTAAAAGCTGAGTTTGAACAATGTGAATTTAATGCACATTATTCATGAATCTCCCCAGTACCTTATTTGTAGAGAGATAAAAGAAAATCAGATCATTTGCAGGATTTACATAGATAACCTGAAGTTAAAAAGAGCCTACATATTCTAGGGTCTTAGTACTTTGTGGAAAATTAATTAAATCAAATTAATAAGAGAGCCAATTTTTCCCACTAATGTTGTCAATTTAAACTCTAAATATAACACCTTTTTCAATCAGACATAGAATAAGCAAAATTTATTGATCTTCTTGATTGGTTATTTATTTTTTTAACTCCCTAAAGTAGCAAACAATTATTCTTGTCATTTTTTGTTACAGTTTTAAAAAGATCTAGGGCAAATCTTTTTCTTTCTTTCTTTTTTTCTTTCTTCATCATGTTTAAATGCGGACAACGAAGGCACTTCACAGACTCATGTCAAAGACATCAATCGTTTTTTAATGAGGCCATAACCCTGAGTAGGTCATGGAATATTAAAAATAAATGAACATATTGCTGTCACTGGGGATTGTACTCTTTGGCTGAAGGGTATCGATGAGGAAACACAATACCAGGACACAATACACTGAACTGCCTACATTTCAAAAGGCAGTTAATTAGCAGATGCGACATGAACAGCTCTTGCCCATGTCCTTGGTGCACCCAGCTTATGTTTGCGTCTGTGATGGAGCCATGTACTGCTTTCTCAATAGAGGACCAATTGGCTGAGACACATGACCAGGCTTTATCTCCACAGTCAATTGGGAGAATTAAAAGGTCAGTCATTCAATAGCAAAGATTTCCCCGTAGTGGCCTTGTCTAGCAGGGAGATTATTCTCATGAATGAGCAAGAATGAGAACAATGGTTTGTGAGGACCTAAAGCCAGTCAATGAGAATACTGAGGGGAAGAGAGAGTTGCAAGTGGAGACTGGTGTTGCTGTCACATTAGGCATTTCATCTTCAGCTCCTCCTCCACCCTTCTGATCTCATCTGCACCTTTTCTCTGGCACAGTGAGTAGGAAGATGGAACTCCTTTCTTGTTTACACCTGTGATCTTCACCCTTCAAACCATTACCATGTTGGCCACTTCTGGAAAATCCTTTTTGCTTATCCTCCTGGCTAATCAATCAAGTCTGAGTGCATGAACCATTACTTCTGTGGAGCCCCCTTGCTCTCTCAGTCAGACATTACTGGGCTACTGTGGAGATCAGTGGCAAAAATCATGAGCGTTTCCAAATTCCCATAGCAAGGATCTGTCTCTGGAAAGTAGGTTCACACACAGGAAGTAAAATTTCCACCTTTCTTGATGTAAGTGGAGTCCTTTAGTCTTTGCTGGGGCTGTTAGATAGAAATAATATTTATCACTCATAGGTTATGATATTTGAAAAGTGTTGGTGGCCTTTCCCTGCTCTTTTCACTCATCTTTCAGCTAAATACAGAGAAAAGAGGACCACAGAGGACAGCTGAGGAAGCAGATGGCTGAGTAACACATGGAGGACAGATACCTTTCTGCCATCTGTGAACGCCTGCCTGCAAACCTGGTGAAATTTTGAATTCATCGGTTTTATTAAGTAGAATCCCCCTTAATAATGTAACAATCAAGACATAATTAAATGCCTTGATTCTGAGCCATAGAACCTACATTTAAAAATTAATAATAGTCTGGTATGACTACTATGTCTTTCACAAAGTCTTTCCTAGCAGACTTCATCACAAAGATTTTTACTTTTGTAGTTCAGGTGCCCAGCAAACCAGTCACTTTAATAACAAATAATGATAATCTCTAACTACTATTTCATAAACACCCTTTTCTCACAGTAGCTACAGAATTCTCACCTGCTTTAATCTGAAACTTTTCTGTGGTAAATATTCATATCTGTATTTCCCTGAAGGCCATCATCACTCATTCATCAATTATATGCTCATTCCAAATTCTACAGGAAGCACTTTGGAAGAAATACAGACAAAGCTGTGAAAAAGAGTTGTTTTTTTTTTTCTTTGTGGGTTTTTTTGGTCTTTCCAAAAGACATAGTAGAGTGAACTCATTTTCAATTTTATTTCTGGGTCACTGGGGAGACTTGGTAAAAAAAACAGACTCCCTCTAGTTTGATCTGCAAGTCTACTCTTCTACTCTCTTCCATTTTCAAACCATGGTCCTTCTGAATTAAAAGATTATCATGTCCTTTTATATTCTATAAAAGACATTGGTAATAATATCAGTGGACTTGGTATTTTGGCTGGAATAACTTGATTCCACTGTATTTTTTTGAAAAGTATCAGTGCTCACTACTTTATTTTTACTTGCTAACATTCAGTGAATTTGTCTTGCTCTTTGATGAAACACTTTATTATCATAACTCTAATTGCATTCTGTTCATGTAAGTGAATTTTTACAGATGACCTTCATGTCTACAAAACAAATAAATACTATTGTACCTGATTTCTTCCTTGCTCACATCTGTGCAGCTTCATAATAAGATCCTACACCCATAAGGTAACTTTCTTTCACTTGGAGTCTGAAGTTCAATTGCTTAACAGTTAAAATTCATAGTCCAAGGTCAATTATTATGGATGATCCTAGTTTGCATGAAGCTAAGCTTTCTCCTTGTGTTTGTTTACATGTCAGCTGAATTTCTGTGAGTGTAAATCTCATCAATACCCATCCGAGGAAAACAGCTTGAACACTAATTGAGAGTACATCTGGGCAATGACCAAACAAAGCTTTTATACTTTCCAAATAAATTTCAAGTAGTGTCTAGCAAATATCTCATGTGAGCAGCTCTATCCTAATTATCAAATGATGTTGCAGATGACAGATAGAGACTCTTTTTTCAAAAGCCACTGTCAGTGGCTGCACTGCAGGTAGCTCCCCGGCAAAAACAATATGAAATAGTTACTGTGAGGACAAGTGGAACCAGGTTCTCCCACTACACAAATGTTGAAAAGCTCCCTAGGTATTGTGAGATGCAGTTCTTAGGGACAGCGAGTCAATTGTACTGAATTCTCAACAGGGGCTCACTTTATTTTTTAATAAGTTGTAAAAATGTGTTGTTTTGTTGATCTACATACATCAATAAAGTTAAGCATTGTGGAGGAGTCCTGTCATTGAGCAAACTCCAAATGTTCACAGCTCCTGTTACCAGGGTTCCTGAGGTTTGCTTGTCTCACAAAGACTGCCATGAACAGGTATCACAAGTGGTTTCCTAATGGGTGATGCTTAAGTATGTGCTGCATAGCAAAGTAGAGGAAGTAAGCTTCCTCCACCTCATTCGTATTTCTCACTTCGACAACATCTGCACCGATGTACCTATTAGCCATTGTCATGAACGAGAAAAGTTTCCCAGCATAATGTCTCTTCACTCACTTTTGCTTTACCAATCTCACACATAGCTAATCTCTTGAAAAAGAATAAGCAGTATTACCTGTTAATCATTATGAAATTATTCACAAATCTGCATAATGATCTGTAATATTGTAATGTGTCTTAGCAACACATACTTTGACATAAGAGACAGTGGTAATGTGAAATAAAAATAATCATGGGAGGGAGCAAGGAAAAAGGAGAAGAGGGAAAGTAAAATTGGTTGAGGAAGGGAAAGTAGAAATATTTAGAAATCTCACTCCACAAAGAATGGCTGCCATTTCAGAATTAGCCATCAACAAATGTTGGGAAGGCTGAGAAGAAGGAACCCTTCTCCACTGTTGGTGGGACCATAGACTCGTAAAACCCCTGTGGAGATCAGTTTTGAGATTCCTCAAAAAGATAGGACTGGAGGTCCCGTTAGACCCAGCCATCACTCTGCTAGGTATATACACAAAAGAATTAAAAGACTTATATCACAGTGACATATGTGCACCCATGTTTATACCAGCTCAGTTTGTGATTGCTAAATCTTGGAAACAACCCTAGTGTCCATCAACTGGAGACTGGAGAAAAAAGCTGTGGTTCTTCTACAGAATGGAGTATTACTCTGCCATGAAAAATGATGTTTGAATCATTTATACTTAAATGGACATACCTTGAGGATATCCTCATAAGTGAAATAAGTAGGTCACAGATAGGTAAATATTGCATCTTTTCTCTGATATGAGGAAATAAAGATGTAAATGAGTTCTAGAATTATATGTTATATATTGTGAAATAGAAAATACTCAAAGCAAAATAGTGTAAAGGGGGAAAATAATAAGATTATAACAAAAAAGAAAGGAAACAAAGTTTATGTTTATAGGGGGTGGGGGTGGTAGGGTGGGTAGGAGTATGGGAAAAAATGAAAACTAAGTTGTGTCATATACTGGTACAAATTCTGATTGTTGAGTGCAATCATGATGTGTATATGTAATGTACCAATAAAGATATCAATTAAAAAAATAGAAGTCTTTTTAGGTTATAAATAAGAATATTTTAAAATATCTTTCTCTTAGAACACAAACTATAACCTGATATTGGCTCATATAAGTAGAAATATTGAATTAAAATTTATAATTGATGATTCTTATACATATTTTCTATGGAATGTAAATAAAAATATACATGTTTATTGTATAAAACTTCTTAAGAAAATGTGGATTTTCAGTCACATTTAGATTCAAATCCCACTTCCACAGTAGTAGTGTCTATATTATAAGTTTCCTCTTAAGATTTAAAAAATTTACCCAGGAAATTCTTTGCAAATTGAAAAGGCTATAAAGCCCAAATTGAATTGGGCTATCCTTATTACTGAAAGCATTGGCTATCTTCGTGCATCTCTGCTTGGGAAAAACAGAAATAATATAGTAACTAATTTTAAGACACAGTTTTTATATGTGTATGGAGATGGGGATTAATAAGTACAAGTTAGTGTTTGCACAAGCCTGTAGCAATTCAGGAGGCTAAGGCAAGAGGTTTGTAAGTTCAACCTAAACCTAGACAACTAAGCAACTTAGTGAGATCGTGTCTCAAAATTACAAAAGAAGAAGAAGAAGAAGAAGAAGAAGAAGAAGAAGAAGAAGAAGAAGAAGAAGAAGAAGAAGAATAGGAGGAGGAGGAGGAGGAGGAGGAAGGAGAAAAGAAAACAATTTACAAGGCTAGGAATGTACTAGTTTAGTAGGAAAGTCTTATGCTCAATCTCTATTACTAAAATACAAAGAAAAAGTATAAGTTCAGTTTTCAATGTCAATGGCTGACTTTAAGGCTTAAAAGTTCCTTGTAAGTAACACAGTCAGAGGCTATTATCGGGACAGAGGTCAAATAAACTCCCAGAAACTTAACCTGTTACTCACTAAAAGCTTGATTTGATTTTATTATGAGGCAGTCAGGGACTTAGAAGTTGCTTTTTGATGAGAAACGATAACTCTTCATTTGGGCTTACAGATGCCCAACAGGCAACTAAAATCAGAACAAAGCTTGACCTTCATTTCCTATTTGTCTTTCTTATTACCTTAGAACTTTGTCTCTCATTCTTGCTGAGCTTCTAGGCATATTAATCATCTAGGGAGTGTCTGTCTCAATGCTGGTAGTGCAAGGTTTATTAGCTCTAAATTTACATAACCTTTGTCATCCTCCTCCAAGACTGAGGACACCAAGATAAAAGATTTTCAAACATATAATGAACACCTTGAAGATGTCTCCAGTCATTTCCCTAAACCCGTAGTGTCCTTGCATTCCAGCAGTGCTTTGTAAAACAGACTGCACAAGCTCTCTAGGAAATTGAATTGCCCACCTCAGGGTAGATTAGAGCTTGGGCCAACCACACAATCAAAGGGTGGGGGCCTGTGTCAGAAGTCATAAAATCGCATGGCAAACTAGTTGAGCAAGATGTTTCCAAAGAGCAAAGACATGCTCAGAACACCAGAGCGAAAATGACTCCAGGCTTTTGTCTTCTGAGCAATATCCATAGGATCAATTGGAAAGTGACATTCATAAGCTTCCACTTGTATCTGGTGTGAATCTGAGGACAATGAGAAGATAGTATTCTTAATGTTTTGCTTGTATACTAAGCAAGACACTGCTCTGGATCCTTTATTTACATCTGGCTGAGGCCAAATGAGTTTTTTTTTTTTTTAAATCTTTATTGGTACATTAAATATACACATCATGATTGCACTCCATAATGGGGATTTGTACCAGTATAAGACACAACTTAATTCTCATTTTTTCCCATAGCCCCACCCGCCCTACCACCCCCCCATATATATAAAATTTGTTTCCTTACTTTTTTTGATAAGGGATTTGTCTCAATGCAATACTACTTTACATGGGACTCAATTTAGATATTTTTTAATTCTTGAAATGCAATTCAAGAATTCAGTTCAATTCAAGTTCTTGAAATTTACTTGTAGTTGGTAACATTATTTACTATTTAGCATTTAAAATAATTCACATTTCATTGCACTTTTTGAGTATTTTTTAACAAATACAGGTGGTGTTAGTTTTTCTATAGGTCCTCTTTACCTTTATCTTCTGCACTTCTGTGAGCCTTCTGTACTGGCTTGTTCTTGCCTTGTAAATGTAGTTTGGTTTAGTTTTGGTTTTTTTTGCCTTCAATCAATCTACTCCTTCAATGTCTTTTTGGGGTGCCTTGTTCAATTATTTATTCATGACACAAAGACCCCAAAAGAAACCTCCCAGACCCCATCTGTTAATATCTTCATGGGATAAAGACTTCTCTTAGAACCATCTTGTAAAACCAGAGCCAGTGTGTTATCAAGTAGAGCCTAGCCCCTTTCACTACTAAAAAACGGTTCCCTTCCTTTTGTTAAAAAAATCAGTTTGGCATTTTTCTTTGGAGCTCTATGCCCTTCAGGTCTTCAAACTCCTCAGTTTTTTTCCCCTTTATTTTTTCTAACTCTATAACTTGCAGATGCATCCTGACATGCTAGTGTGGGCTGACAGACACAATCTCCTTGTGAGGAAGACTTCCTTGGAACTATCTGGTTACACAAGTAGTATCATGCATGTAGCATATAGAAAAACCAACATCCACCTGAAAATACTCTGAGTACTGCAACAAAAAGTGAATTAGGTTTTAAATGCTAAATAGTGAATAATTTTACCAACTACAAGTGAATTTCAAGAACTAAAATAGGTGTACTTATAGCTGCCACAGTTAAATAAAATTGTACTGACTTGACTTCCCCTTCCTGCATTCTCCTGGAGACTTCCTCTCCTCGGAGAACCATAACAGAGGATCAGGGCTGTAAAGGTGAAGACAAAAACCTGCCCTTTTCCCTGTTCTTTCTTGAAAAACTGGATTTCTTTTTATGTTGATCTTTTAGACATGTTTATATTTGCTTTGTTCCTTGTTCAGAAAGGCAAAGGGTAACTTGGGATTTTGTGCAAAAAGAATATTAACTTTTTGATATTTAATCAAAGCTTATACAAATCTATTTGGATCACTAATATGTTATGATTGCACTGAAAATAGGTTAAAATAAGGATTTTCCTTGAATGCTCGAGTGACTCTGGTTTACAAAAAGCCATAATATTTAATCTTCACATTTTTGGAATAAGATAGAAAATGACTAATTTACCCTCCTCTCCAAAACAAATAAAATCTAAGTTCTTTCCTATCATCTCTGCAAAGAGAGAAAATTAATACAAATAAAAGTAAAATATATGAACTCACAAACACAACACTAGAGTCATAATGATGATGACTCATTTCCACAAGTGGAAAAATACATATTCCTGCCTATTTATGCTATTTATGCATTTGTTTCTGCACAATTTACTCAAAAATTGTCATGCCCATTTTCATGTCTATGGAAATCTCTTGTTTTTATAACTTAAATTATACAAACCTGACGTGGTTTCTGTGCTTATCAGTATAAGGTAAGATCATATTCTCCAAATCATGATTCTTCAGCCCCTGAAATTGTCACTTGTCTTCTTGACATTTTCTTTGATGTTCTAAGAAACCTGGTTTTACCTTACAGTGAAATTTAAATGATTCTCTATGACTCATTCCCAGTCTCTCCCTTTTTTCTATTCTACTTGCTTACATTAACTAAAGCCCCACATTACTCCTGTCTCATTTGTCTGCTCAGGTCAGTTATTTCCTTCATGTCTATTCCATCTACAGTTTTCAAAAAAAATCATTTGATAGTTAATCCTACTTCTTGATTTTTTTTTTATAAAACACTTTGTAGTTACCCTTATTTCTTGTTTCCTCATCTTGTCTATTTGGACAACATCATTTTTTGCTCTACAACTATTCAAAGAAGCCAAAATTCTCATTCCTCCACTTCTACATTCCACTGATTAAACAATAGTTAGGCTGCACAGACTATTGTAAACTATTCTAAACTATGTGCCAGTAAGGCTTTGGCTGTGCTAGCTCACTGAGAGATTCTCCTTGGGGACATTCCTGCATTCACGGTCAGATGGCACATGAGGCTGACAGTAGGTAGTGCTGGCTATTGGGCAGAGCTCATCTCCATCTGTCAAGTGAGACTTCTGTGCGTAGATTTTCCACATGGGCTGGGTTTTAACAACATGCTGCCCATTCCTGAGAAAGAGCTTCAACATGTTTGGTTAGGAGCTGCAGAACTTTTTAGGAAGTCCTTCTGCTTCTATTTCACATGTAGACAGTATGTACGCCTCTGATTCAACTCTTCATGTTGAGAAAAATAGCACCTAATCATACAGTGAAGTAAGGAATCAGTCAAGACTCCCCTGGAGACTTTTGGTCCTCGCCTCCTGTTTGTCACTTTGTTTCTTGCCTTCTCTCTTACTGTGGAGTCATCCAAGTAATCCCTTCTGACTGTGTCAGGTTATGTTATCCCTCTGCTCAAAGCTCTGCTGTGCGTCCCATGCTCACTGAAGAAAAGGTGAAAGCACCTAAAGTGGCCTTCAAAATAATTCCCACCTCAGCTTCTTGTTACCTCTGTAAACTTCCATTATGCAATCCTCAGTTTCTCTGCTCTGTTTTCAGGACACTGTCTTCCTCCCTTACAGTTTTCTGTTAAGACTTGGGGCATTTACCTGATCTATTCCCATTGCCAGAAATGCCCTTCATTCAATATTTTATATGGCCACATCCTTCATCTTTTATAAACCACTGTTTCAGTGTCAGCTCCTCACTCAAATCTGGTCTGAACATTTAATTTAGAGTTACAACCTTGTCGAGGTTTAGGGATTCCCAGTTTGAGGTCAAAAGACTTCTTCCTTTGTGCTGTAGGATGTAATTTATTCCTTTGTAATTTATTGTATGCTTTGTGTACTCTTGCTCTTCTGCAATCTGCCACTTGTAAGTTTTAGAGAACAATAATGTTACCTGGGTCTTGGAGCACATTTCATTATTTGGAGTGATATACCTGGCATTTGTCCTGAGTGATCTGTAGCTGTCTCCAGCCCTTCTCTCACATAACAAGTAGTATCACCACCCTGAGCAAGCTCAGCTTTGCATCAGCCTCTTCCATGTGAGCCAAGTGCCTGCTTTTATCTACTGATTTGTTCTGTCTTTTTCCCACAGAAGATATGTCCTCTGCTATTTTCAATGTAGTAATTATTTTTTCTTTGTTTCTGAGCTTCTCTCTCTGCTTTGACTCCTGTATTTATCATGCTCCAAACTTTTATTTAGAATACAATCACTTGAATAGGAATATCTTCAATATAGTGTCTACCAAAATAAGGTCACTGGTGATCCTGCTCTTTCCAAGGCCCTTTGGATAAAACCTATTTGTACAATAGAACTAAAAATGTATCTGGCTTTTTTTTCATTCTCTTATTTTCCTAAAAGACAGGATTGAATCTATATTTTTTGATAAATTAGATTCGGAAATATAGCTCAGAATATCAGATTTTATGCTTTCCAAACAGAGTAGAAAAAAAACCACATTCATGTTTTCCAAATAGAGGGAACAAAAGAAAAAAATATGTAATTTTAAAATTGTGTTTAATAAAGTATCATTCTACTTCTTCTTTTCCGAGAGAAACTTTTGATTTATATTTATACTCTGAGTAACTACTTTTAAGGCAACAATATATAGTATAATAACTATTGCTATACCTTGACTTGGTTATGACATTTAAAAATTTTTTTTCTTATGCTTATTTTTTCATAAAGTAGAAAAAAAGAAAGTGTAATTGTGAAGTCAAGTGAAAAAGATCTAGTGTGAAGCTCTGAGAAACAGACTCCCAAAATGTTTTCTTCAGTCAAAGAAATTCTAGCCCTAAATATTAGCACCTAGTTGTGACATCTCACTTATTGGGAATGATTCCTGATTGGGTTATGGTCAGTGATATATGAGGTGTTACACTGAGAACACAGTTAAGACAAGGTATCAATTACTACATCTGGAAGGGATTGAACTTTTCTTCCATTCTATTGTTAACAGCCTTTTAACACCTTCCTTTTTATAGGGTCTATATCAAGGAGGGCTAAATTGAATTGCAGGTAGGACAGTGCAGCTGGAAGCACTTGTCTACATGTACACAACCTCCTTACAGGAGGAGTTGTCCTTCACTCTCAGGAGATGTAAATTTTACTGATGTGGACACTTTTGTCTGGTTAACTCCAGCCACTGTCCTCATTTATACCTCCTGTCATTCATAGTTCAAGGAATCAAGTAAAATGTTCAGTAGAATTGAGTAAAATGAATTCACTGAGTATGCATTTTACAGATGTATGGTGAGAACCTATATCAATAAACATATTGATAGGCTAAATATCAACAGATTCAAAACAGTTTTCAAAATAGTACTACAAACTTATTTATCTTATTCTATGACTTTGCCCCAAATGATATTTGAATTGTACTAAACAACCCGCATTTTCATTTAAGAACCTTGTTGTGAAATGAGCTGTTCACATTTTCAAGAAGGTTTAGGAGATGCAAGTCAGATACTAAAATCTAAAAAACATTAAAAAAATGTCAAGGATGTTCCAAGAATCCAACTACCCTGTCCAGGGCTGTTAGAAGTGAACAAACATTAGAGGTCTATGAAAAATACCTTGCTACTGGAGGCACTGGAGAGTCAGGGAAATGGAAGTTCAAGTGCTGGTCCCCTAATTTACCCGTGAAGTCTTCGTACTTTTGTAGGAACATTTCTTTTCACTGTAAATTTAGAACCTAAACTGCCATGCGGATCTGAAAATCCTGTGGCTTTAAGTGAACATGTACTATTAGGCCCACACATGTGGGAACGCCAGCTGCAGGCACTTATCCTCTGAAGCACATCAGTCTATGACAAGGGAGTCTGTTTTGAGCTAAGTTGTCACTCAGATTTCTCCCGGGCCCTGTCCCCTCCATCGCTTGAAGGACAGACTCACTCAACTGTGCAGTAGAAGCCACAGAGGAGTGAAGGCATGTGGCAGTCTTAGCCACCAACGTGCTTTCCTGCCTGGCACAGCCCTATAGTGTTCAACCCTTGGCACTTCAGGGATACAGTCTAAGTGAAGAAGAGATACATGTACCTTATCCAAAATATAACTCACTGGCAGTTTTACAGGGATTGAATGGGAAGGAGAAATTTGGTGACCTAAACTATGGTAGATTGATACTTAAAAGAGTCTATATACAGAGGATATGTTCAATATCCAGAGAGAGTACTAGTATTTCATGATAAACTAAATATAATTGATTTTTACTTTAATAGTTATCAAGTGGATTTATATTAATCAACTGAATTTTCAGAATTACATTTTGAGGGCCTTTGGTGTGGATCTGTGGTAGATGATGTGCTTAGGCAAGCTCTGGGTTCAATCCTCACCTCCCAAGAAAAAATGCATTTTGACATATTCTAACCCCATAGCAACTTTACTACAGATTAACTTTATTTTAAAAGTTTGCATATAATATGTGACTGATATTTTTAATCAAAGCCACATTTATTTGTATACACTAAATCCCCAACAGCCCTCATTAAAAATGAAAAGTCTTCTGTCTAATAACTCCAGAGATTGTTGAATTTTGCAAACTCGCTGTTACCTCTTCCTGAATTTTATTTTACTACTAGGTCTACAGGAACTGTTTGCTGCATTTAGAGATTCTGACTTGCCAAATATGTCCAGTGTAATAGCTGGCAGTAAAGTCTAAGACAGATTTGCCACTTGGGCCTTATCGGGGGATCCTGAGTGAAATGAAGCAACTCAGGTAATATAATAATCCTCTCATAATCTCCACTTATTATACCACCAAGTACAGTGACAGTTTTTATTAACATTTGTTCCTTTTACACTTCTCAAACAGTCAGCAATAAAGCTTGCCCTCTATCCCCCAACACATACACAAAAATTGTTCATTATTTCTATTTCTAGTGGGAGAGATTTGTTTATCTGAGACAAATCTAAACTGTTTTTCAATATATATATAAAGGATATATGAACTAAACTTTATCTCTGTGTTATCTCAATTTATTGTTTTCTTATCCTCTCCTGTACTTTCCAAACAAATTTCTCTTAGTATACATTAGTAAAAAAGTTTTCTTTAGAGAAATCTTCAGAAATCTTACATTTATTCACATCTCTCACTGTGAAATTTTCCAAGTAGCAATGAGTGATGCTAAGGTATCTTTGATCATGGAGATAGGTCTTCATACAAAGCCAAGAATAAATGGCAGGACTTTTAATTCAGATGTGAAAAAATTGGCAGCTGAAAGCAAAATGAAGATGGTTGTTAGATGCCTTCCTTGGCCTTCCAATTTCTTGGCAGGTTAATAATGTTGATTCCACAAGGAGGCATGTGCCTGCCATCTCAACAGTTGGAAGAGTCAGTTTGACTTCCAAGGGTAGCTGCACAGAAGTACCAAGCAATAAAAAGCCTGGGGTCTGTCAGTGAGAAACAATTAGAGAACACTTCATTAATGCTTAATGGTGCGGAGCCGGCACACACAGAGCTGACTGTGTGCCCCGCCTCAGCCAGTGATCCTCACACAATGCCAGGGTAGTGTTACAGATACACCCACTGGAGGCTGTGGATCAGAAAAGGCAGAGGATGGAATTGTCTCCAGAAACCTAGCATGACAAATCAGAAAGAGACTAGAACATGATCATCACCATCCCACAGCCAGTCTGAAGGCACGTTGGGGAAATGTTACATAATTTTCATATTTATTTCCTTGAGCCTAATTCCTAATAGGCCCTGTTAAATCCCACTGAGAATTTCTGTTCCTAATAATGCTTTAAGCACCTCAATTGGAAGGTTCCTTAAAGCATTTTCTCCTTCTTTCTTCCTCATCACACTGTGGTGAAAAAATATTAAAAAATACTGCACAGGTGCGAGTTGCAGCTGCTGAGAGTAAATTCTGTTCTTCTATATTAATTCATGTCTCACTAGGGGAAACAGAGAATTGTTTAGTTCCCATAAGAAGAAAAAGTTTTCTTCATCAGAAAAGGAAAAAAAAATCCTGCTAGAATACAATAGCGTTTCTAGCCAAAGGGTCTCTTCAAAATCCAATTTCCTAACTCAGCCAAGCTGTACAAAAATTAAAAAGGGGATTTTTTTGTTTTTGTTTAAAATTATTTGTTTAAAATCATGCCTGTGTATATGTACACACATGTATATAGACATAGTTTCTATACATAATCTAGTAGACTGAGGTAGACATAAACACCTCAAGACACATCTGGCAGAGGTTTAAGCAATCACCTGATTCACAATATCACCTTTTCATCATTGTCTATTATGGAGACAATAATAAAATAAAATTTAAAAGAGAGAAATAAATTACAACACATGAGCTTAGATTACATATTTATTATGCAAAATACTCCACATGCAGAGGTGTCCTTGCTGTAAAAATGTGGCTTCACCTTCTTTCCTTCCTACAGCCCTCATCACCATTGTGTTTATCACCATTTTCCAAAGCCATGACCCAAATGTATGGTGACCATAACTACTAAACAGATATCTAAGTGCCCTTGTTGGATGTATCAGAAATGGTAGTCGACAAGTAGGAAGGAAGGAAAGACTGAGAGCAAGGAGGAGGGAAAGAAAGACAGCAGGACACAAGAAACGAGAGGAGAGGAGGGAAGGAAAATGGGGCAGTGGAGAGAAACTGAGGGCCTGTTGGTGCATCATCTTCTCTCTCTTCATGGTCTCAGATTGCACCTTGCAGAGACACGCCATATTCCTCACTTGCTTTCTTTCATAAGCCTCACAGGTATCCCCTCATCATCAGAAATACCTTGTATCTGGGCTGGGGATTTAACTCAGTGGTTCCGGCGCCTGTCTTGCAAGCACAAGGGCTCAGGTTTGATTCCCCCGCAACCACATACAATACTGGGTGTGGAGACTCACATCCAGCATCAATCAGCTCCACATACCACAGTGCCAGGTGTGGTGGCTCACTCCTATAATCCCAGCACTCCAGAGGCAGAGGCAGGAGGATTGCTGTTATGTGAGTTTGAGGCTGAGCTCAGGGCCAGCCTGAACCACACAAAAGCAAGACCCTGTCTCAAAAAAAAAAAAAAAAAAAAGAAAAAAGAAAAAAAAAGAAAACCCTTGTATCTGTAAGAAACTCTCCGGTCCTGCTTACCCCTCCACAAAATCTCCTCCACTCCCACATTTACTCTCATGACAGGCTGTAGGGTTTGTGTAGCTTCTACATATTTGTGGCCACAGTCAATTCTGCGTTTCTCCTACTTCTCCCAAACTGCCCCATATGGGAGTGTCTGCATCTCATGGGAATTCTCTGCTCCATGGCCTGCCTTGGTACAGGTGAGTGCTCTGTCCTACATGAAGTGCTGTGTGCTGGGAAGGGCTAGTTTGCTTCAGCCTGCAGGCCCAAGGACCCTGTACAGGGTTGGCCTTTCCCGTAAGGCAAATGCTCTCACTCCATGTTTCTTTGTCCAGCCTCCACTGAGTTATCTCCTTCTATTTTCCTTTTGTCCATTCTCATCTCTTGTTTATCCCCAATTTAATGTTAATTTTTTTATGGAACCATATATCAGCCACTGATTTCTCTTCAGCGTAAGGACATGTTGGAAGAGTAATGGTGACTCAATTTTAGCATCCAAAATAACAAATAGAAAACAAAACAAACAAAAAAAATACATTCTTAAAAAAAAAACTGGTAGCATTCTATTTAGGGTGTTTCATATAGTGATTTAGTTTTTTATGCAGTGGCTTAGCTGTACTGTCATAAATCTAGAAATCATAAGTGTGTGGGCTGATGTCCCCAAACCCTCCTCCTGAAACTATGGCAGACAGGATGAGTGTAATAATTCCATATGGAGTGGAATTATTGGAATTGGCTTCTTTTCAACACCCTAGAATTAAACTCAGAGATAAGTAATATGATTTCTAGAAACTGTTATCAATATAATATATAAGAGAAGTCAGCTTTTTACAGATACCACTCACAGGTTTACAGGAGAAGGTTGATCCAGGGCACCTGGACATGACAGACCTAATATCCTTTGAAATCAAGAATACAGATACTGTTGGTTTGATGAGACTTGGGTATTTCTTCTTAATTATAAATACACAATTTCTTTCTTTAAAGGATTATAGCTCAAACATGATTACTTAAATGAATCTCACAGAACAAGTATTAGACATCTAGTCACTGGACAGAACACTAACATAACTAAGATGAATGATTTTTTATTTTATTTTATTTTATTTTTTTTGAGACAGGGTCTCACTTTGTAGTTCAGGCTGGCCCTGAGCTCAGCCTCAAACTCACAGCAGTCCTCCTGCCTCTGCCTCCCGAGTGCTGGGATTATAGGGGTGAGCCACCACGCCCGGCACTGTGGTATGTGGTATTGGTTGCTGCTGGGCATGAGTCTCCACACCCAGTATTGTATGTGGTTGCTGGGGAATCGAACCCGGGCCCTTGTGCTTGCAAAACAGGCGCTGGAACCACGGAGCTAACTCCCCCACCTAAGAATGATTTTTAACTGGAGTGGTTTGCCCCAACAAAGACTATTGACTAGGAAAAGACTTTTTCTTCCCCCCTTTGGCCTAGTGATGGTAATATTTACTAGTGGTAGGGGAGAGATAGTGCTGGAATATTAGATATTGAACAGAGATTAATATTCTACTTGGACTAATCTTATGCAAAAAAGAATTTTCTTGCTCCAAATCTTAATGGCTGTTCCATTTTAAAATATGAAAGTTAAATAATTGAGAGATAATTGGCAAAGTGTTTCAAAATATATTACATACATATCCATAATTACATTATGATTTATAATAGCTAGAAAGTGGCCACTTATGAAAGTGGCCTTGTAACCATCAATGAATGATAAATGAAATATATATGTACATGATGGTCCACTAGTAGGAGGATACATTTGAGTTATTCATAGGACAATAAATAAATGCTAAGATCATAATGTTAAGAGAAATAAATCAGGCACAGAAGGCCAAACAGTGTAGGATTTCTCTCATATAAGAAATCAAAAATATAAGTTGAGAGCATGATAAGAGAGATGCCTAGAAGTAGAAGGGTAGAATTTTCATAGATGAGAAGGACTTTGGGGGAACAAGAAGAAAAAGGATTAAAATGTGAGAACTATATGTACCAATTTCTCAAGATGAATGTAACCACATACAGCAATTAAATAAAAAATTCTGTGTGTGTGTGTGTGTGTGTGTGTGTGTGTGTGTGTGTTTTCATTGCCTGGTCTCCTCTTCTGGGATCCTCTTCTGGGCTCTATGTAAATTCCTTCTCAAACATGTGTCATGAATACTTACGTATATCAATAATTCTATATTGAAAGCAGAAAATTCCCAACCTCTGCATGCAAATTCTGAAATTTCACGATTTGATGACAAAGTCTTCCACAACAGTATTTCCTTGTTTCAAGCACTTTCTGTTATTTATTTCAGGAACTCGGAAAGATGCTAGAAGTACGCAAGTTTTTTGTTCTCTGAGCAAGTTTTCCACGCTATGCTTGGGAACTCGGTTCATTTCTTCCACTCAGAACTGCTGTGATGACAAGGCAGTGATGATGCTCTAGAGATTTCAGCAGAAAAGAGAACTACTGATTCTTCTCAATTTGAAAACACACATATTTAATATTCTTTCAAAATATCATATTTTCCCCTACCCAAGAGCGTTTCTTTCTTTGCCAAACAACAATAACAATGATAAAACTGTCTTCTAGTTTACACTGGCCATAAGCTGGATCCTTTTGAAGAACTCCGGGTGATGCTTGAAACTCCAGCAGTACCAAATTAATTAACATCATGCTTTTTGCTATACACAGGTAGCTATCAAAAGCTTAATATATTTAGGCACATTAGGAACTAATAAAGTAAAATGATTATAAAGTAATGGCAGTTATATAATTGCAGACTTTCTCCTTTGCAGTATTGTAGTTTTGGATTATAGTTGACTGTGAGTAACTTGAGACGGTGCAGAGTAAAAGAGCAATTCAGGAAGAAAATTGTATATGTTAGTCACTTTCCATCACTGGAATAAAACACCCAACACCTGGAGTTTAAAAGAAGAGAGGGTGTTCCAGCTCAGGGGTTTAATCCATGCAAGGTCTGCTGGCTCAGAGGCAGAAACAGCTCTATAGAGGAGTCTGGGCAGAGGAAAGCTGCTCACCTGGGTCGATCAGGGAGCAAAGCCAGAAGGGTGGGGCTGGGAAGGAAAGTCTTATACATCACCTTGTAAAGAAATATTACTTTGATAAAATTGAAATTTCCTATTGTGTATGTAATCTTTCCATTTCTTTGGTCTATTTTCATTTGTTTTGTTTTGGGTTTTTTGTACTAGGGTTTGAACCTGGGGCCTTTATACTGACCTTATATTCCAGGCCCTTTAAAATATTTTTATTTTGATCTAAGGTCTTGCTAAGTCACTAAGTCACTGACATAGAATTTAAACTTACAATCTCCTTGTCACACTATCTTAGAGTTCTGAGGTCACAAACATGCTCCACCAAGCTCAGTTTTGAGTGTTCTTTTGTGTCATCATCAGTCATATATTTTCCCCATAAATATGTTATGCACATACTGTGGACTTATTCCTGCATATTTTAAATGTTGTTACTAAAATATATATATAAAGGTCTTTTGCTGTGTCTCCATTTCAAATCTATAGAAATACAACTTATTTTTATATTGATTTTTGTCTCAGCCACTTTGCTTAGCTATTTAACATAAATGAAATTTATGGTTTTATTTATAGATACACTTTTAATATGAACATTTATAAAAATGACAGCTTTGTTTTCTTCTTTTATGTTTATTGATTTATCTGTGTTGGTATAATTGCTAATGTCTTGAGGATAATATTAAGCAGGTGCAGTGACAGTAGCATTCTTATCTTGTTCCACTGCTGGGGAAGATCAGAAAATTTTTCTAAATCATGTGTTAAGGAGAATGATCCTCAGGACTGGGGATCTAGCTCAGTGCGTGGGCACTTCCTTAGTACTGTGCAAGATCCTGTGTTTGATCTTCAGCACTCAAAGGAAAAACAAAAGATTTCTCTGTACTTTTTCTAATAATAATTTTTAGTTGACAAACAAATTTGTATGCATTAATCTTTTCATTCCTTTGTATTTTGGAGAGTCAGAGCACATTTACCTCTAAATACACTAGGAGCCACCATTCTTATTCCCATTTGATAAATTTTTTTGCTACAAAAGGTGTCAAATTTTGCCAAACTATTTTGTTTCTTGGTCTTTAAGTTTAAAGAATGAAATATTCATCTTTAGCATTACCCACATGTATAGTCCTAGAATAAATGTCAGTCATTTATGATGTTATGTGACATTTAGTTATTTTTTGATACTATTGAATTTTGTTCAGTTTTGCTTAGAATTTGGCAGTTGTGGCAGTGAGTGACAGTGGCCCATAGTTTTCCTCTATTGTACCATTGTTTTCTGGCTTTGGCAGTAGATTGTCAGTAGCCTTAAGGAATCATTTAAGAAGAAAGAATGTTTTAAAATAAAGATTATAATCCAATCTATAAAGGGTTAGCAGAATTCATCTAAAAGCACCAAGGACTAGGATCTACTTCCTGATAATCATCACTACTTTGCTTTACTATTACTTGTCTATGACATAATTAGACACTGTCAGAATATACTAAATATAGCCAATTTGTAATCATTTTATGTATCTGAAGGAAATATGTTACTAAAGAAAATTTCCTCCTGTAGGTAATAAATAATTGTTTAATTAGGCAGGTAAATGGAGTAGAAAGGCAGATAGTAGAGAAAAGGACCAATGTGAAACATGTTAAAGACATTTTTAAAAATGGAGTATATGCAAGGTATATATAGGGTAATGGAGTATATGCAGAGGTATAAGCAGAACCATAGTACTAAGTATAGTTTTGGTGATGAAATAATAGAATTAGCAGTTATCATGGCTTGTGTCTACATGTCCCCCACAAAGCCCTGTACTGTCCTAGGTGGGGCTTTTTCAGTAGTAGCTGGATTGAGAGCTTGTACTGCTGGGACTGAGTGTGTGTTTACTAAATTGGTCTGGATTAAGGTTGTCCCACCCTAGAGGTGAGTGCTACTACCCTTAAGGGTAGACACCTGGGTAAGATACAGAGAACAGAAAGAGGCTCACCACTGTCCTTTGTCACCTTCTGCTGCTGTTTGATGTTCTTGCTGTCTTCTGCCCTGTTCTTCCTCTGTGAACTCACTCTGCCTTGAAGCCAGCTGGTCGTGGGCTAAAACCTCTAGAAACTATGACCCAAAAATCTTTTCCTCCTTTAAGTTGGAGTATTGAGCATTTTGTCTCAATAGTGAGAAAAAGTAACCAAGACAGTGGTCAATGTCAAACACTGCAGAGGCAATATCAGAAAGCACGATGAAAGCTTGATAGCGCAGTTGTTTCATGGTAGCCATCTAGCACACCGCAAAGGCCACATGTCTTTGAAGATGACTGTGAGGAATAGCAATATTCTGTAGGAGGAGTAATAGCTGCACTTCGGATTTCTGCTCTATTTTGTCAACATTAATTCAACAAATTGATTTCTCACAAAGTAGTTTTCCCTGGGAAAGGATTGGAAAAGGAGAGTAGGTTTGGGAAAATTTGATCTATAGATTTTTCAAGTCTTTGTAAGCAATTAAATGTGGTGTAGAATTTCTATCATGCTTTAGAATAACAAGGTCTGAACTAACACAAATAATGAGTTCTGTACAATAAACATTCAAAAGAAGCGCCCCTTATCACTAAAGTACATAGAGAAGTTTTCTAAGATGGAAGGGGAAGTTGAAGAACTGGAGTGCCTTCCTTGCATGGTTTTATCAGGCAGAAGATCATCATACAGAGTGGTTATGATCATAACAGTACTCCTGAAAATGAGTCTATTTAGCATGATAGAGTTTCTTTTGCATGCTAGTGAAGGGAAGGTTGCTATATTTTTAATAGAAAGATATGCAGTCTAAGCTTAAAGGTTAAATTTCAGGACATTTTTTAGTGAGGTTGAAATAACAAGCTGTATTTTATTTTATTTTTGTTGTTAAATTTCATGGACTTTCTGTTGTGTAGCATGAGAAGTTGGGAAAACCTAATCAAGGCAGAAGGCAGGACTGAAATGAAACAGAAGGAGTAAAAAGTAAAGAGAGGTGGTAATGGGGAGGCACAGAGTGGAGAAGAAGGAGGGGGAGAACTGATGAGGTGGAATAACGTATAATAGGATGAGGGCCTAGGCAACCCATCCTGAAAGGAATGTGCATCTTCCGGCCTTAACAGTTATGAGTGGTAATAACTTTTTTCCGTGTTGAAGCCTACTTGACCTTTTATAATTTTCAATTCATAGAATCTCAATTCTTTGGAAAAGACTGGGAAACCAAGACAAAAATGGAGTACTTTGTTTAAGAAATGGAAATACATTCCAAAATAAAATATGAACTAGATGATACAATAAGAATTTTTCAGATGTTTTTATATCTTAAAATCCATTATATATTGTATTTTGAGATCAAATGAAGTGTTAGGAAAATTCCATCTCTATGACTTCCAGAGAGGGTACCTCTGCACAGCTGATGCTATCGTATCCATGAACCAATGAATCATCTCCACAAGGGTGGGGAAGAGGCACCACTCTCACAGAGTGCTGTAAACTGTTAAGCACTGTACAATTTCTTTGCACAGTATACAATTAAGATTAGTTTCTTCCTGATCCCTTAGAGAGGAAATAGAGTGAAATGAATACATCCAGGGCAAGTTCAAAGAAAAGTAAAGAAAGAAATACATACAATAAAGAAGAGAAGAGAGAGAAAGAAGGGAAGCAGGAAGGGAGGGAAAAATCCTGTTGGTTCCAATCACACTCACAGCAAAGTTTTTAAATTTAACATTTGTGGAAAGAGAATTATGTGTATTTCTTCATTTTTAACAATCTTCTAAAAATGCCTTAGCAATGGCTTACAGTAAATGTTTAAATTGCATTTTGGGAGCTTTTTTCACACTAAACTCATATCATCTCTGAAAGGGAGGTAAGAAGAAAATCTGTAGAGAAAAATTTGCAATTTGAAAACCACTATCATGGACAATGTACTATGAAACATTGACCACGTTGCTTACCTTCCATACACCTTAGATTCTTCCTTTGAAAATAGGTACAGAGACAGCTCATACATCCATATTGCTACACATTTATTGTAAGAATTTTACAAAGTAGGAAAGCAAAGAGTTTAAGGGAGGTATAAGCTCTAAATACATGTGAGTTTAGCTGTATTGCTAGATTCTCATCCAGGAGCTTTATTTTCTCATGTAATTGTCCAAGATTCTCAATACTGTGTAGTATTAGCCTTGTTTCAATTCCAAACTCTGCCAGAAGTGTAATGACTTGTTCAACTTCCCTCTATCTGCAGTATTGCATTGTGAGTAATTTTACACATTGGACTTCATTAAATATTGCCCTCTTTATTTATTAGAATCAAAGGTAAAAGATCAAATGGTTCAGGGCTTTGCATCTCAGGAAAATAAACTTAATATCTTTGGATTGAGTAAAGTATTTTGGACTTCTGAAATTCAGAAATCTTCTGGCTTCTGAAATTCAAAAAGCTTTCTATAGAATAAAGTAAAGGCTTGAGTTCCTTTATGTCATTGTTAACTTCATTTTTTATTTGTGTTTTGCTTCTCTTTAAACCCCAAAAATCTTTTCCTGAGTGAATTCTCTGCTTGTCTCATAGCCACATCTCCTGTTATGTTTCTCCATTCTCACAGTAAAGTCCAGGAGCATAAAACTACTTCTTTACAAGCTTTCTTAGATAGAACACATATGCTACATTTTCTACTGGAAACTTCTTTCTCAGAATCTCCTTCATTTCCATTCTAAGTTGTTAATATTTCCAGTAACCTAGGATCTGTCCATTTTCTTGTGATCACCTGTTTGACATTTGTGTATACATTTTTCCAGCTCATCAAGGTCTCATCCGGAAATAAAGCAATGAATATGCTAGAGTGAAGACCAGCCCACTATAAAGTATATGGTCAGGCCCAGGAATATTCTCCAGACAAGGTATTCTAAGCAAGCCCCTTGGAACCTTCAAGATGTCCTAAGCTAGTGTTAGAAAAGTCATTCAACCAGAATTCTGTTCCATTCTCTTAGTCACATATCAACATCGAGATAAATCTAGCCTTAAAGGAAGGAAGGAAGCTGGAAAGAGAGTATTCATGAATCTAAAAGACCCGATTCATCACCAAAAAGGTGAGATCTTTCAAGACAGAACACTACAGCACTCTGAACTGTTCCTAACCCTTGAGATAAATTATGGAAATATGTTAAGTGAATGAGGCAGAAATTTTTAGACCTGCTACACCTTGGTTCAGAGCCTGAAGCTACCATTTCTGAGCCACATGACTTACTACTTATAATAGGGAGTACCTACTTATATCACAGGATTGTTCTGAGAATTAAACATGATATGAAAACAATCATTGCTAAAGAGGTCCATGGTAGATAGTAGCTATTGTTCACATTATTTTCATAATTTA